>VMTU01000108.1:0-149749 GCA_016759055.1 Paramecium bursaria
TTCCCAACATCTCTCTCTTCTTTCTCATGAAGCACAAAATCAGAATCCTCATACATCTTCCTATATACTTTTTGAAGAGGCTCGTGTAGAATTTGTTCCCATAATTGTTCTTTGGTCCAACCAAATCATAATCATTTTTGGTGTTATTGGACTTGAAATTGTTCTTTATTCCCAACACCACAATCTCTGGAATTATTATATCACATATTTCTACTGCTTGGGGCTAATATATCTTACGGTAGCTATATTTGATATATTTATATATACAATCTTCTTAGAATGCTTGGTTTCTTTACCTCCACTCCGTAAAGTTTCTCCATTTTGTATTGGATTTCTGTCCATCTTCCTGGTCCTACTAAATTTAGCACGCAATCAAAAATATGTCGATGCTTCACTATGGTTAGACTTAAATACCTTGATAGGATCAAATTCTTCCATAGCTACGTCCATAGAGAGTTTTAATAATTATTTGAATACTTTTTTTATGAAATATATAAGTGAATCAATAACTGTAAAATTAATCCAATGATTTTTCAAACAATTAATTTAAAATTTCTTTTTGTAAATTTGTTAGTGATAGGAAGATATTAAATTATCAGATTTCAATACAGTGTGGTTCAATTAGTAAATTTGATCAATTTTCAAACAACCATTTAGTCAGAATTTAAAAATTATGCAATACAAATCCTTAAAATGGATAATCTTTGCTTATGGAGGATTTAAGAAATTTAATTTATTAGAAACATATTAAATTAGCATATTTGAGGTAATATTTAAAACTCTATTTGCAAATTAATTTGGTAGTATGGATTATTTAAACTGGAGCCAGCAAAATCATAAGTTGAACTAATATTTGACAGATATCAATGCCTTGATATCGATTTGATAGTATTTGTATCACTGATTTTAAATTTTGATTACATGATATACTTATTTTTAGATATAACATTTTCTCAATTAATATTTTAGTTTTCTAATTAATTCATATAAATTATTATGACTAAGCCTACCAAGCATGGTTAATTTATGGCAATTATCATTATATTAAGTATTTTATAATGGAGACATATAAAATGTTTTTCTATTCTGTATATTGACATAAATTTTGGTAAATCATTATAATTTTAAAATGAATAGAAAGGCAAGAAAACTGTGAATTAATTAATTCAAATACAGAACTGACCGATTATAAGAATATAAATAATAAATATATCAAAATTAAATCGTATTCAACATGTTAAGATCTTTTACTATCTACAAAGCTTATCTATCATAAAGATAAAGATAAATTATTCGAGCCATAAATCTATACATAATCATATGTAAATACCCTCCATTAAATAAAATGACACTCAAATAAGGAGCTACTATTATCTTCATAACTATTGTAAATCCTTCTACAATAAATTAGTTAATTATAAAGGAGATAAAGAAAATTAATGCCCATTTGTTGCTTTCATATTAATCCTCCTTAACAGAAACTGAAACACAGACATACCAGCAACTTTAGAATAGTTATATTTATAATACCTAAGATATATGATAACTAGGAATGACATTAATACAATCTTAATTTTATTTGGAGTTTTTTAGTTAAACCCATACATCAATAATTTTTCTAAAGGAGTGATGAATATCATTGACATTATTCCTAAAAATAAATTCTAAACCACTGAAAACCCTTTACCGAATATTGAGGTGATACATAATAATATGCATTATTTAAGAAAATAAATAATATATCTTGCAGGTCTTGGCTCTTCTATTTAAAATTAACTATAAATTCTTATAAATGGATGGAGTTACTAATAATTTTAATTCTAATAAAATTACCTTAAAACCAGAAATGATTTCTTTTTTCAGGTCTCTATGCTTAGATCTCATTAGGTCAAACCTTATTAGTATTGCTTCTTCCTCCGAATCATAATTCGATTCTTATTAAAATTCAATCTACTATTAAAGATTTTGTTGTTAAATTTGTTATTGATTTTATTGATATTCTAATACATCTAATTTGTAACCTAAAAAGCCAAATGTTATTGAGCATATTCCAAAAAATGTTAATAAATATACCAAAATCGAAGTGTAAAACTAAAATTCTAGAATAGATTGGTAATTTTAAAGAGAATAAATTTTTGAATTACGATACAAATTATTCACATCATCTACTACACTTTACTGATCCAAGGTGTCACATTAACATTATGTAGTATTGCTATTAGTGAATTTAATCGTTTAGCACAGCTATGCAATCCATTTTCCATTTTGTTGACCTACACAAACAATATTCGAAGCTTTTGATTTGTTGCCTACTACTAATTAAACTGTTAAAGGTTAAAAGCTCCTGTATTAAGAGCCATTTTTATCATAGACTTAAACTGATCCCACCTAGTTTTATTATAGTGGATATGGATAATTTTCATCAAATATATAAGGGTTCGTCTTAAAAATAATTTAAGAAATTATGGAATCATTTTATAATTATATGATTTTCTAATCTTCAAGAAAGCTTATTTAATTCTACATCAAAAAGGGTTGGTTAAAGAATATCTATGAATAATTGCTTGATACTCTATAGGTTATTACTTAGAAGTTATCAAGGTCCAATTTGTAAGGATTTTAATCTATGTATAATTGAGACCCTTATAATAAGAATAGAGCTTAGTAATATTAATTAACTTTGATGAAAGATTATTCGAGATGGTAGAATTTTAGACTTATTGATATCTCAATGCAATGCCCTAAAATAATAATTAAAAATTACCAATAATATATCAACTAATTCAATCAAATTTTCCAATAACTAATCCTATTTAAAATAATTTAATTAATTTTAAGGATCATTTAAAATATTAATGAAATTATCAATATTATTTTCATGTATCTTTTCATGGTTGATTAATGTTTCAATTTTATATATTACAAATTCAACAAAACTAATCAAAATATCTTTATCAATTTGTTGTGAGACATAATAATTGTTTAATAGATTTTTCTATAAAGACAAAATTGAAATTTCGACCATATTATTACCTATTAAATGATAGAGCAACTTTTAAATTTATTTATTCAAATTATTTTATTGTGTTTAATTAGCACTACAGTCTAGTAAATAATATTAATCTTGACAAATGCATTATTAATTTTTGCAAAACCCATATCCAGAGCAGTTCTTTTCACAACCGTCTTATTGTATTTGTAGATATTAACTTCCTAAATAGAGTAATTTCTTATAATATTAATCAGCAACTTAGAAGTCTTGTAAAAGCTGATCAATTAAACTAAGGTTTTAATTAGGAAATACTTGAACTTCACCACTTATGTTAAACTAATAACCAAATTTATCAATAATCTCCCCTATTATTTAATAAGTATAGTTTTTAGATTAAACTCCCTGAGGTAAATAAAATGTTTATGTCATATAGACACTCCAATCTGATAATAGTATTTATAATTTATCATCGATGAAAGCTATGTATCGAAATAAATAAGGGTTATTGATTCCCTCAAAATAAGCGTATTTAAATGTAAATTAAGTGAATGAGCAAACTCCTGAAACTGGGCTGATATTTAATTTTAATGTTATATTGAGATTTTTTTAAGGTTATATTGATAGATGAAACCATCGAATTTATTTTTGCTTGGATAATCGCTGATCCATCAGTATTCGGCAAATATTAGGATCCATAGCTATTTTATTAGAGGTCTTGGTACAACAAAGTGAAATTTTAAATAATCCGAATATTGATATTACTTAAAACTATTGGTTTTAGTAAATTATTTTTAGTTTCATTAAAAACAATATATTCAACAGGGTAAAGTTTATTTAATTCATAAGTACTGTAAAAAGCTGGAAAAAACATAAACAATTAATCTTCATTTATGTCAACAACATGATAAATAGCTTAAACTACTATCCCTAAACAATCATAGCTAAAGAGATAACTTTTATACAGTATTAATTAATATATTTCTATTATTTAATAAATTTTGAAAGTGAAATTAAAACCGCAATCCTTGTAATCGTCTAATGTAAGACAAGACCAAAAGCAAATTAGGCCCTGAGTATCAGGATCTACTATTACCGCACTTACATTTAATCTATTATTTACGTAAACCATCCGATTTCCTCCCAAAATTGAGAAAAATGGCTTAACCTAATTTATAGTGTAATTTGTAATTTGTGTTTTCGAATATTATTGGTGGGTTACAGTCACATTCAATTAGTAAATTTAACCAATACTCAAACTACCAACTTCAATATCAAACTTAATTTATTAATCAGAAGTTATAAACTATGCGATGTATAAATCCTGAAAATTGATATCAATTATTTTTGATATTGGAGTATTTACAAAATTTAAATTGCAACTGTGCAAGACAATCTAACTAATTTAGATTATTAGATTAAAAAATCTGTTCAATTAACCTAATTAAGGTATTATTTCAAAGTCTATTTGTAAATCCTAATGTGATAAGATTTCAATGGATTTCATTAGACTAAATCCGACAAAATTAGTAATTTATATATTTATTACTATTTACCCTGATGTCAATGCAGTGATGAATATTTGATTGTATTATTATTAAATTTATAAACCATGACTAAACACTTGTATTTGATAATTCTGATTGCCTACATAAATCACATTATCAATTGTTATTAAATTTTGTTTGCATGTTAATATTATGCTAGGATAACTAATATCAAAATATGGCCTGTAATCTATATTATCATTAAGTCCTACAAAAATCGAATTTATTGTAAATTATGCCGAAATTCAAAAAAACCAATAAATTATGAGTCTATTATTATTTCATCTCCCAAATTAATTACAATTGAGGGGTCAAATTGATAAATTAGTATTTGATCGTTAATCTAACATATACCATTTGCCTTTTTTTATAATTACACAATTTGGTTAAATTAGAATATTGCTATTATCTAATCCAATTGGGAAAAAACTATTAATCGAATCCAATAATAATTTGTGTTAGCTGTTAGTTAAAGTAGCCATATGATCGTATAATATAATTCACATAAATGCATTTATTATCAACATTTTCAAATCCGAAAGGACAAACACAAAAGGGTAGAATTAAATCATCTCTATGACATGTTAAACAAGAAAATTAATTGCAAGTTAAACATTCATCATCACATTTAATGCATGTGTTATCACTCTCATAATAATTTGAAGGACAGTCACACGATGGTAGAATTCGTGGAGTCTGGCAAATTAGACATCCATTTTAGTCACAAGTTTAACAATTTTATTAACAAGTTGGACATTACTTTTAACCTATGATTTCATAAGATGGGCACCTACAAAATGGTGCTGGCCCTCTCTAAGGGTCTGAACAAGTTAAACATCCATTAAATAGGCAAGTAGAACACTAATAAGGACACACTATATTATATTATAAAAAATATACAGAAACAATATGCTCCATATGGATAGTATCCTGGTTAACATTCCAAACACATATTTTCAGAACAGTATAAGCAATATTGCTAGCAAAGGGGACAGGAGCTTAATCCATAGATTTCATATGTTGGACACAAGCAATCGGGTGGATCACCTCTCATTGAATCAGCACATACCGTGCATCCTTACAAGTTACAAAGATTGCCTTAACATTTGTATGGGCATGTTGGGCAATCAGCATAATTCAAATATTCGTAAGTTGGACACATGCAGGTAGGACTTTAAATTCGAGCAGGAACAGAGCAAGTTAAACATCCACTATCATCACAAGTAGCACATCTTATCTAATCAGCACATGGCTGGTATGAAATGGTGATATCATGTATACCAAAACTTGAGGCTAAAAATGTAGAGTTATAACTTAAAAGTTCTACAGAATATTAAAATAATCCTGTTGTATATACTAAAACTTCATAAGGAACTAATAAGTCGTTTTTCGTATCCCCACAAATATTTATGTCTGTCTAAACTAAATTATAAATATTATAATAAAATCCAAAACCATTAAGATATGAACAAATAGTAGCATCTTCTTAAATATCAATTATAATGATCCTAAATTTAATTTTAATCCTTCTATATGGGGGCAAATTATAAAGATTCATATCTATTCGCCCTTGAAATCCAACCCCTCCAATCAAACTTTGCTATCCGCAGCTTCCAATAGGCTAACTGACAGAATTTTAACTAACATCCACAACTTAAATCCAATTCGGTGCATTTGTAAACGACAGTGTGTTAATGTACTACCCATATATAGTCACAGGAAATTAATCTAATTGCGTTGGATGATTAGATTCGCATTGATTAAGAATCTAATTCATTGTAAAACCGGTAGCACAATTATCTTATTTAAGTAGAATATTTACTCAAGCAAAAAGGAATATAATTGGCTGTAGCTTACAAGCAAAAACTAACCAGCGGGCAATAAACCTAGCTAAAAGGCCCTCTTAAACTACAATCAGGACAAATTTAAGATTAGATATTTCCTCCTTAGGGGCACAAACAATTATTCGAAATCTGTCTTGTTGGATCCGAACATACTAAGCACGATGTACCAGTCGGATCGCAGGTGGCACATAGATATTTTGGTCCACAATAATAATAGTCTATACTTATGTTAAAAACACCATAATACTCTTAAAAAAATATTTATATAAATACATCTTATTTAGGGATTCGTTAATTAATAATTCAACACCAAAAATGGTGTATAGTGGTTCAACAAAAGAGTAAAGTAATAAACATTGTCATTCTATATTTGATTGCCACATAATTTCTCTTTGTTAATGCTGTCATATTTATTTCTGCTAATCAGATTGTAAATAGATCCATCTATGTTAACTTATAATATATTATTCAAATCCCAATCATCAATCGTAACGACTGTAAATTTTAAAACAATTTAATTGTGAAACAAAGTAGTAATATTGAAAAATACATCTGGTTGTTGAAATCCACCGAATATTGTATAAGGTCCACATGTTGTTTTGATATTAGTACTGTAAGAGGAATCTGCCGGAAATACACTTTGATTTGCCTATATTTTTATATTCACTTGAGAGAAATAGTATTGATATATTGATGGTGTTGAAACAAGTGTGCTTGAACATTTTGTGCCATCAAATGTGTAATCAGTGTCACAAGACTAACAATCAATAGATGATGTGCATTATAAACAATATTGCATGCAAGGAGATATAAAAACATAAAAATCCCTTATCCCATAGTATGTATTGCTTGATAAAATATTACTTTAAAATTAAAAGGTGAGCGAATTAGAATTAAATTCCGAATATAAGGAATCAACAGAAAAATTTATTATCATATCCCCATCTAGGTCGATTGGATTGCAATATGCATAATATAATTCATTGTTAAAAATTTATTAATATTTAACAACTGAATTTATAAAAAATTGAATTTCCTCGTTCTGGTATTGTCCAACCTTTAACAATTGAAATTATATCCTAACTTAATAATATGGTTTTATTATTATTGTGTTAGATATAAAATCGCCTAGCTAATAAATTTAGACGAATTGTTGTCCTAAGCAAGTGAATTTCTGAAACCCTCCAATATTATAAGTCCATCCTTCACTTGTTGTTATTTGATTATTAATCCAAAATTACGTTTCAAATTGCCAAATCTAACAATAGGATGTTGCATCTGAACATTATATGCATTAAATAGGACATGGATTAAAGGAAAATACAAAATCTCTAATTCCCCAAGATGTCTTAAATTAATTCTAAATTCTTACAATAGTTGCCAATTAATCAGAATCAGACGTAATTATGATTGTTGCTTTCGAATTGATGTGACTTGAAGTAATTGTAACTTATTTAAATCCATCAAAGTCTAGATTACCACAATGATCTTCAGAAAAAGTCATTTATGATCCAGAAATACTACCAATCATTTGATCATCCAAGTAGACAAAATAACTATAGCTCTGCACAAAATCAATTCTTTTTATTGATAAAATAATTACATCCATAACATAAAAGTAATACTAACTTGGTAATGAGGTGGTAAATCAAAATTTTTAAAAATCAAAGTTTTTTATCCGAAGTTCAAAGCTCCATATACGCTCACTTAATTTGATCCGTCAGAACATAAGGCTATTGCACTTGTAGCCTAAACATAATCCCAGCCTAATTTATGGATTATATTATTACCGTAATTGAATGTAAATATATTGCTTGTAAAATCTTAGGCGATAATTAGATTTGAGTATATAATTTGTATGATTAGACATAAAATACATATTCTTGAAATCATTTGATAAATTATTTAAAATTAAATAGCATAGTTAAGGTAAATATATATATTGGTAATTAAAAAACGATATTAATTATCAAATATTTATAGTTATTAAATATATAAATATTAATGGACAAAACAAAAAAATAATAATACTAATTATAAAGTTTTGGGATCATTATCATTAGGGGTTCATATATAATTTTAAATCATGCATCAATATAACCTGAGTTGGGCAAAAATTTAACAAGGAAAAATAATGCTTGGATACTTCATATAATTCTTTTGAGAACTTAAAATTATCAATCGTTTTTACTTTGGGTATCGACTTATTTTTCTGAAGGATTCTCTAATTTTTCCTTGGCGTTTTTAATTATTGCTAAAGATATAAACTTCTTTTCCTTCGCATTATTGTTACTAGAACCTTTGTTGAATATTTTTTTAAAGATTTAATTAATTCATTAAGTTTTAAAAATGTAATTAGAATATTATAAAGTTCATTAAAAAACCTTTTGCAAAGGATCAAATTTAAATCGTATTTGTGATATTTAGTTCTTTTATTATTTTCAACGCTTAGCCATCATATAGGTATAAGTAAATTATTCGAGCAATGAATCTAGATATATATACAAATACCCTCCATTAAACAAAATTGTTGTTAAATGAGGAGCTATTATTATTTTCATAATTATAGTAAATCCCTCAACAATTATCTGATTAATTATGAATGATACAAAAAATATTAGTGTCCATTAGTTGCTTTCTTAAGTTTCAACCGTAACCGAAACAGCGATACAAATATACCAGCATCTTTATTTAATATATTAATTATTACCCTAAATATACAAATACAAGGAATAATGTTATAATAATTTTAACTTTAGCAGGTATTTTTTGGTTGAATCCGTACATTAATAATTTTTCTAAGGGAGTTATAAATATCATAGATATAACTCCTAAAAATATATTCTAAACTACTGAAAAGCCTTTTCCAAATATCGATGTTATAGAGAGCAAAATACATTATTTTAGAAAAAATATAATATATCTAGCAGGCCTTGGTTCTTCTATCAAAAATTAATTGTAAATCCTTATAAATGGATGAAGTTGCTTTTATTTTAATTAAAGTTACTTTGAATCCTAATCGTATTTCTCTCTTCAGGTTTCTGTGCTTAGTTCTCATTAGATCAAATCTTATAAATGTGGCTTCTTCTTCGGAATCATAATTTAGCTCTTACATGTTTGAATCGGGCAGTGATTTCTAAATTTACGTGGATGATGAAGCTTACTATTATTATAAGTATTCTATTAAATCTAATTTATAACCTACATATCCAAATGTAACTGAACATATTCCAAAAAATGATAATATATAAGCCAATACCGAAGTATAAAATTGGAAATTTAATATAGATTTGTAATTTTAGAGTGTATAAATTTTAGACTTAGTATAGAGATTGCTAACATCATTCACAACACTCTACTAGTCCAAGGTATCGCATTAGCAAGACGTAACATTACTATCAGTAATTTTTATTGTCTAACATATCTAAGCAATCCATTTACCATTTTATTAACCCACACATACTACATTGGATCTATTTGTTTTATTGTCTGATATCAATTAAACTGTTAAAGGTTAGAAGCTCCTGTATTAAGAACCATTTTAATCATAAACCTAAACTGATGCAACTTAATTTTATTGATTGTTGTATGGATAATTATTGTCAAAAATATAAGGATTTGTAGTGAAAACAACTTAAGAAATTATTGAATCATTCTACAATTATATAATGTTTTAATTCTCAAGGAAATTTATTTAATTCTGCATTAAAATTGGTTAATTGAAGAAAATCTATGAATAATTACTCGATACTCTTTGGGCTTATAATTAAAAATTATTAAGATTTAATTAAAATCCTTCTTAATCAATATGCAATTAAGAGCCTTCATAGAAAGTATATAATTTAGTAATATTAATCAACTTCATTGAAAGGTCATTTTAGATTGTAGAATTTTAAATTGATTGATTATTCAACACAATACCCTATTATTTATAATTTCTTACAAATAAGATGTCAACTATTTAAATATAGTATGTTAATAAGGTCTCCAATTGAATCCAATTTAAATAATTTTATGGATTAGTTAAAATTTCAATAAACTCGTCAATATCATTCTGATATATTTTTTCTTGATTGATCAATTATTGCATATTATGAATTACTTATTCAATCAAATAAATAACATAATCTTCATCAATTACTAGCTAAACATAATGATTATTTAATAGATTTATCAATAATGATAAAAATGTATTATCCACCATATTATTACTCATTAAATCATAGAGTAATTATTTAATTTGTTGATTCAAACTATTTTACAGTGTTTAATTTGCACTACAGTCTAACAAATAATATTAATCTTAACAAATGCATTGTTTATTTTTACATAAACCGTAACCAGAGCAGTCCTTTTCACAACCATCTTATTAAATTTGTAAATATTAACTCCCTAAATAGATTAATTTCTAATAATATAAATCGATTGTTTATAAATCTTTTAGCAATTGTTCTATGAAACTGATTTCTTAATTCGGATATACTTGAACTCCACTACTAATATTGTATTGATAACCAAACTTATCAATTATCTGTCCTATAATCAAATAAGTATAGTTTTTAGATTTTACTCCTTATGGTAGATAGAATTTTTATTGCTCATACACACTCCAATCTGATAATAGTATTGCTTATCCATCATTAATTTAAGCAATATATCGAAATAAGTGAGGGCTATTGACTTTATCAAAATTGATGTAATTCAATGTAAATTAAGTGAATGAGCAAACTCCAGATGGAGGACTGATATTTAATTAATCCGATAAATTGAGATTTTTTAAGGTTATATTGATAGATGAAACCATCGAATTTATTTATGCTTGAATAATCATTGAGCCATCAGTATTCAGCAAATTTTAGGACCCATAACTATTTTATTAAAGGTCTTGATACAACAAAGTGAAATTTTGAATAATCCGAATATTGATATTACTTAAAACTATTGGCTTTAGTAGATTATTCTTGGTTTCATTAAACACTATATATTCAACAGGGTAAAGTTTATTTAATTCATAAGTACTGTAAAAAGCTGGAAAAAACATAAATAACTAATCTTCATTTATATCAACAACATGATAGATTGCTTACACTACTATCCCTAAACAATCATAGCTAAAGAGATAACTTTTATACAGTATTAATTAATATATTTCTATTATTTAATAAATTTTGAATGTGAAATTAAAACCGCAATCCTTGTTATCGTCTAATGTAAGACAAGACCAAAAGCAAATCAGGCCCTGGGTATCAGGATCGACAATTATGGCACTCACATTTAATCTATTATTTAAGTAAACCATCCTATTTCCTCCTAATATTGAGAAAAAGGGCTTCACCTAGTTTACAGTGTAATTCGTAATTTATGTTTTGGAATATTATTGGTGAGTTATGGTCACGTTCAATTAGTAAATTTGACCAATACTCAAACTACCAACTTCAATATCAAACTTAATTTATTAGTCTGATGTTATAAACTATGCTACATATAAATCCTGAAAATTGATATCAATGATTTTTGATATTGGAGTATTTACAAAATTTAATTGCAACTGTGCAAGACAATCTAACTAATTTAGATTATTAAATTAAAGAACCTATTCAATTAACCTAATTAAGGTATTATTTCAAAATCTATTTGTAAGTCCTAATGTGATAAG
This sequence comes from Paramecium bursaria, assembly GCA_016759055.1. Taxonomy (NCBI): domain Eukaryota; phylum Ciliophora; class Oligohymenophorea; order Peniculida; family Parameciidae; genus Paramecium; species Paramecium bursaria. The sequence goes on from VMTU01000108.1 coordinate 12,037, forward strand.
ATTTCAATAGATTTCATTAGACTAAATCCGACAAAATTAGTATTTTTATATATTTATTACTATTTGCCCTGATATCAATGCAGTGATGAATATTTGATTGTATTATTATTAAATTTATAAACCATGACTAAACACTTGTATTTGATAATTCTGATTGCCTACATAAATAACATTATCAATTGTTATTAAATTTTGTTTACATGTTAATATTATGCTGGGATAACTAATATCAAAATATGGCCTATAATCTATATTATCATTGAGTCCTACAAATATCGAATTTATTGTAAATTATGCAAAATTCACGAAACCAATAAACTATGAGTCTATTATTATTTCATCTCCCAAATTAATTGTAATTGAAGGGTCAAATTGATAAATCAGTATTTGATCGTTAATCTAACATATACCATTTGCATTTTTTATAATTACACAATTTTGGTTAAATTAGAATATTGCTATTATCTAATCCAATTGGAAAAAACTATTAATCGAATCCAATAATAATTTGTGTTAACTGTTAGTTAAAATAACCATAAGATCGTATAATATAATTCACCTAAATGCATTTATTATTAACATTCTCAAAACCGAAAGGACAAACACAAAACGGTAATATTAAATCGCTTCTATGACATGTTAAACAAGAAAATTAATTGCAAGTTAAACATTCATCATCACATTTGATGCATGTGTTATCACTCTCATAATAATTTGAAGGACAGTCACAAGATGGTAGAATTCGTGGAGTCTGGCAAATTAGACAGCCATTTTAGTCACAAGTTTGACAATTTTATTAACATGTTGGACATTACTTTTTATCCTATGATTTCGTATGAAGGGCACCTACAAAATGGTGCTGGCCCTCTCTAAGGGTCTGAACAAGTTAAACATCCATTAAAAAGACAAGTAGAACACTAATAAGGACACACTTTATTATATTATGAAAAACATACAGAAACAATATGCTCCATATGGATAGTATCCTGGTTAACATTCCAAACACATATTTTCAGAACAATATAAGCAATATTGCTAGCAAAGGGGACAGGAGATTAATCCATATATTTCATATGTTGGACACAAGCAATCGGGTGGATCCCCTCTCATTGAATCAGCACATACCGTACATCCTTACAAGTTACACAGATTGCCTTTACATTTGTATGGGCATGTTGGGCAATCAGCATAATTCATATATTCATAAGTTGGACACAGACATAAAGGACTCTATATTCTAGCAGGAACTGAACAAGTTAAACACCCATTATCATCGCATGTGGCACATCTTATTTCATCAGCACATGGCTGATAAGAAATCTTTAAGTCATACATTCCATAACTTGTTTTAAAAACAAGACTATTAGAATACCATAATTAGGTATAAAATTCGATAGATCCTGTAGTCCCTAGTAAAATTTCATAAGGAACTATCAAATCATTTTCAGGACCCCCACAAATGTTCCTATCTGTCTAAATTAAATTGTAGAAACTATTAGTAAGGCCATAATCAGCAAACCATTAAGTTAGTTAAATATCATCCTAAACATCTATCAAAATTATTTGATAGCTCACTCGAACTCTTCTAAATGGGGGTAAATTGTTTAGGGTTATATATATAGTTCCCTAATGGCCAACTCCTCCCACTAAATTTTATTATCCACAAATCCCAATCTGATTGGTTATCGGAATATCTAATAAATCTTTAGCAACAATCCAACTGGGTAAATTTGAGAATGTAAGGGAATTCATATATAGGCCAAACAAAACAACAGGATATTAATCTAAACTTATAGGTGTATTTTTTTCACATCTGTTACGAATTGGGTTCATCGTGAATCCACTAACACATTAATCTTTTATAATACTAAAATGTTTACTTAGACAAAATGGTATGTAATTGTCTGTAACAAAATAGCACTAAGCTATATTTGGACAAAGATCATTACATTAAGGCCCTTATTAGCTACAATCTGGGCATTATTAGACTAAAACGCCTGCCCCCTGTGGACACAAACAATTATTTGAAATTAGTCTAGTTGGATCTGAGCAAGATAAACACTATGTACCAGTTGGGTCGCATGTGGCACATTCAAATTTTGGTCCACAATAATAATAATCTAAACTAACATTAAAAACACCATAATACTCTAGATAAATATTGTAAATTTACATCTTATTGAGGGATTTGTTAAAGAAAAGCTTAAAACCATAGTTGGAGTATAGTGGTTCAACAAAAGTGTAAAGTAATAAACGTTGTCATTCCATATTTGACTACCACATTATTTCACTATGCTAACGCTGTCATATTTATTCCTACTAATTAGATTATATGTAGTGCCATCTATATTAACCTATAATGCATTGTTTAAATCCCAATTATCAATTGCAATAACTGTAAATCTTAACATAACTTAATTATGAAATAAAAGTGTAAGATTAAAATATACATCTGGTTGTTAAAATCCACCAAAAATAGTGTAGGTCCCACAACTTTTCTACATATTAGTACTGAAACTGGCATTAGGAGGATTTAAGATACTTTACTAAGCCTATATCCCAATATTTTATTATGTATAATAATATTGATATATTGATGGTGGTGAAACAAGTGTGCTAGAACATTTTGTACCATCAAATGTATAATCAGTGTCACAAGACTAACAATCTGTAGATGATGTGCATTATAAACAATTTTATATACAAGGAGTTCTAAAAACATAAAAATCTCTTATTCCATAGTATGTATTGCTTGACAAAATATTGCTTTAAAATTAAAAGGTCAGCGAATTGGAATTGAATTCAGAATATAAGGAATCAACAGAAAAATTTATTATCATGTCTCCATCTTAGTCAATTGGATTGCAATATGCATAATATAATTCATTATTAAATGATTGTTAGTATTTAATAACTGAATTTATCAAAAATTGTATTTTCTCGTTTTGGTATTGTCCAACCTTCAATAATTAAAATTATATCCTAACTTAATAATATGGTTCAATTGTTATTGTGTTAGATATGTAATCACCAAGCTAATAAATTTAGACGAATTATAATCCTAAACAGGTGAACTACTAAAACCCTCCAATATTATAAGTCCATCCTTCAATTGATGTTATTTGATTATTTATCCAAAATTACGTTTCAAATTACCAAATCTAGCAATAGGATGTTGCATCTGAACATTATATACATTAGATAGGACATGGAGTAAATTACATCACAAAATCTCTGATTCCCCAAGATGTCTTGAATTTAATTTAAATTGCTTACAATTGTCGCTAGTTAATCTAAATTAGATGTTATAATAATTGTTGCTTTCGAGTTTATGTGACTTGAGGTAATTGTAACTTATTTGAAGGCATCAAAGTCTATGTTTCCACAATAATCTTACGAATAGGTTAATGATGACCCAGCAATACTTCCGATTATTTGATCATCTAAATATATAAGATAGTCATAGCTCTGAATAAAATCAATTCTTGATTAAATAAAATAATTACATCCATAACTTAAAAGTTATTGTAATTTGATAATGAGGTGGTAAATCAAAATTTTTATATATCAAAGCATTTTATCCAAAATTCAAAGCTCCATATACACTCACTTAACTTGATCCGTCAGAACATAAGGCTATTGCACTTGTAGCCTAAACATAATCCCAAGCTAGATAAATGCAATCATATTTACCATAATTTGATGAAAATATTTTTGGAGAAAAATCACTACTGAATATAATAGAATTGCTCTGGACTAATCGTGCAATACTACAAATATAAAATATTCCTCTAAGCATGATGTATATTAATTTATAAATGATAAATATTTCATTTTTGCATAATGTGTATATAATTACAAAATAAGATGGTTAATTGTTATCAAAGATCATCTTCAGAACGTTTTAATTTATATAATTTTATTGAATAAATTTATTTATTTTTCTATCTAATTTGATATATACGATTTGATGAAAATAAGATTATATACAAATCGAATACACAGTTGTTGTATTAATTTGGTGAATATTTTAAACTCAAAAATATTGCACAAAAAGAATTAAGGTTAAATTGTCTTTGTTTTGTGGAATTGAATCAATACAATAATATATATATTATTCTTCATTTATAATATTCTAAATATTCATAAATAATCATTTAAATTTTCCATTTCGATATAGTTAAGAATTTTGTATTCTTAGATGACCTATTAGATTTAATTCAATGCTTTCTCTCTTAGTTTTGCATCAATTAGGGATATCAAATATTTATAGTGTTGAGATTCTTTATTAACCATAATATCTAACAATGAATATACAGCATTGTTAACTTTCCATTATATTAGTACATCAGCACCTTATGTTATGCAAAATTATATAGTATCTATATTATCTTTAGGAGCTAGCTCATAACTCTATACTAATAAGCAAAATGGAGTTATTCCATTATTTGTCTGTTGATTTAGATCTTTCTTTTCATGTTCAATCATGTATTCCACCAAAGGGAGTCTCCCATTAACACAACATATATGGAATGTAGTCATACCCTAAAGTTGTTACTTTAAATATTACATATTTTTCAAGGAAGTATTTTTCATAATCATTTTAAAGTTCCTCATTCTAAATTATAAGTTGTTTATATTGGTGAACATTTCCCACAGTTATCGCTCTCATCATTTCGAGATTCTATATTAATGTAATTGATTACAAATTATAAGATATACCAGTCTCGCTCTTTGCCGATACTGTTTTTATTTATCATGTCTCTAAAAATAATTTGATTAGTTACATAGTTTTGACAAGCTAATATCTATTCACTTTAGAATTCATAAATTGTTTTATATTATATTTTAGAATTTATTGATGTAAATACAAAAGTAACAGATGAGTATTATGCATTCATAGGGATATTAGAATTTATAAGTATAATAAAATATAGTTGGTTTATGATTATTCCTAAATGAATGATTCATTTGTAATAAGAATTTTATAAAAATATGAATAAATAAATTATATATAATGATCGCAATGCTTATTTAGTGATGGAGAGATAATAAAGGTTAGCAAAGCATCAGCAAAAAATTAAATAGATAGAACAAAAGTCTCCTTAAAAAAAATTCCTAACTCCTATTAGATTGAGAAGTAATACATAAGAAGACAAAGTATGATGTTGATATAATTAGAGAGATATAATAAAGAATAACAACATATTGATTAATAAATTAGTAAAAATAATGGAGAGGAAAATTACATAATAAGAACCCATATTGCTGAAGTAGAATCATTCAAAATAACATTAAGATTAAGCTAAGTTATAAGAAGATAATATGAGGCTCCTGTATAGGATAAATGCACAGTAATAATATAATAAAAATAGAAAGAACACCTACTTTTTCCACTAGAGCCCTATAAATTTCATTTGAGAAAAATCTAAATTTAAGCAAAAGCTTGAATAGATACATAATCAAAAGTGGCAAGGTGATACCAAAGAATTTATTTTTTAACTTGAAAACATTACCCGATTATGGATAGTGATTATTATTGATTTTTTTATATTTAATCCATTTGTTGGGGATCAATCTGATGTATTGAATATAAACCTAATAGTAGGACTAAAAGTTATTTGACACAAACAAGATTGCTATAATTTTTATACAATTCTAAAATATTCTAATAAAATTAATTATAATTAATAATGATTGATTAGAGGTAGAAGGATAAAATATTGCATGACAATACAGTTGAATATGAGACATCTGAGCATGTGGAGGTCTATCCTACTTTTGAATCCATGAAATTAAGAGAAGAACTAATTAGAGGTACAAACTAATTCTATCTTAAAGGGATATATGCATATGGATTTGATAAACCATCAGCAGTTTAACAAAGAGCAATCGTACCAATAATATAAGGAAGAGATGTGATTGTATAAAGTCAAAGTGGAACAGGTAAGACAGCCGTCTTTTGCTTGTCGGCATTATCTGTTATTGATACCTAAGTAAGGTATTGAATTTAATTAACACTAAGGGAACCACAAGTGTTAATATTATCGAATACAAGAGAGTTAGCAGAGTAGAGCTAAAAAGTATGTATGGCATTGGGTGATTAAATGAATGTTTCAATTCATGCTTGTATGGGTGGACATTCTATATAGGAGGATATTAGTAAATTACAGCATGGGGTGTAAATTATAAGTGGTACTCCAGGGCGTGTATTTGATATGATATAAAGGAAAGAATTAAGAGTGAGATCATTAAAAATGCTAATTTTAGATGAGGCAGATGAAATGTTAACTAAAGGATTTTAAAAATAAGTGTATGATATCTATAGATATCTACCTGCAAACACATAAAATGTAGTAGTGTCAGCTACACTGCCTTAAGAGATTGTAGAAATGACAAATAAATTTATGAATAAACCATTAAAAATACTAGTAAAAAGAGATGAGTTAACATTGGATGGAATTAAATAATTTTTCATATAAGTTGATAAAGAGGAATGGAAGTTTGACACTCTATGTGATCTTTATGATACATTAACTATAACTTAAGCAGTCATATTTTGTAATACAAAAGAAAAGGTTGATTGGTTGGCAAATAAAATGAGAGAAAATAGTTTTACTGTTGTGTAAATGCATGGAGGTATGCAACAAAAAGAGAGAGATAGAATTATGAATGAGTATCGACAAGGAAATAGTAGAGTTTTAATTGCTACAGATGTTTGGGGAAGAGGTATTAACATTAAATTATATCTTAGGTTTGGATGTCTAATAAGTGTCATTAGTGATAAATTATGATTTGCCAACATCAAGAGAATTCTACATCCATAGGATTGGTAGATCTGGTAGATTCGGAAGAAAAGGAGTTGCAATTAACTTTGTGAAATAGGAAGATGTCAGAATCTTGAGAGATATCGAATAATATTATTCAACTTAGATTGATGAAATGCCCATGAATGTGACAGATTTGTTATGAAAAATAATATAAAATATATTATATATGTTAAATTGTAATCATAATAGAAAAATTTAAAGTTGTAAGGAATGTTATGAAAACTAACTATCAGTTCACTAATATAGTGCAAATTTACTTCAAGAAAACATAAACTAATTTGAGTCCAAACACATAAAACATAATCCAATACTTGATAGATATTTAAAAGATTGCAAAAGATTCAATACTTATGAAATCTAAAAGTTGGAAAAGTTAAAGGAATAAAAACTGAATAGATTAAGGGAAATTTAGGATATGAAAATAGCCATTTCACATAAAGTTTACATATATGATGAATAAATCAAATAGCAGTAAATGAGAATTCAAATTGATCACTTGTAGTCGAAAGAAAAACTAGAGGTAGATAAACATCAACAATTGATTTTGAAAATTTAACAAGCAAAACGAATGATTAGAGAAAAATAAGAGCAGAAATTATAAGAATTAATAAATATACTAAGTGAGAGTAAAAAAAAGTTTTATTATGCCGAATAAGTAATCAAGAATTAATAAGATTTCCTTTTGCTTTCAGTCTGTGATTCCCACGGTTTCTCAACAGAACTGAAATTTCAATTAACTCTAAAAGCTTCAAATAATATTAGTTAAATAGAAATCAACTCCTTTGTACTTACTATCTTTCTCTTTATTTAATAATTATCAACCATATTTGATTTGGTATTGCCTTATAAAATAGATTTTGACACCATCAATGGCTTATAAATATGGAAAAATAGTATAAATTTAAATTTAGAATGTTTGAATTACTTATTTATTGATTATGTGTATCTAATGAGAAAATTAGATATTTATGTATACAAAGACATATTTAATAATTGTAAATTTGACCTACTTTATTTAATAAAGTAAATATCTAAAACCTATAACCTGTAACTCTGGAATAATAATCTGGTGTATGAATTATAAAAAGTAAATTATACAGAAGAATAAGAAATACAACAATATGAAATTAATAAATACTCACAATTTAGCTGTTATCACTTAGTTAACAAATTTTAGAATGATGATGAGGAGGATGATTTTTTGGTAATTGATTGATTTTTATTTTTTTCAAAAATAATCCAATTTAAATATAATAAAAATCAATAATAATGTTATTAGGAATCCTCCAAATTTGTATGAACTCACATCCTCATTATTGAGCTATATTATCATAATGGGATTAGTGATTCCATCGAATCTTTTCAAGACATTATTTATCTACATCAATCTCTCGATAATGTTTTGTTATTATATTATTTTGATTTTATCCTAAGTTGGAATCCTCAATAAACCTGGCAACAAATAAGAAAGCTTTCTAACACTATCTATGTTTTGAGAATCATGCAGATACATAATCAACCCAGATTGATCCAATCTTGATCTTAAAAATTGACTAGTCTAATCAAGTTAGTTTAAACCCTATAGAATTCTCATAACGAAGGCTTTTATGATACCCAGCTAGCTTTAAATTTATTATTAAATCTCTGGATTTTCATAATCCAAAAATTCATCCTGTTGGATAGTTGGCCTCCCCACACTTAATTAATATTTAATTCGCTGAACTTAATCATCTCTTTCGAATGATTCTAATCGAATCTGATTATCTGAAATTTAAATTTTATCAGAAACTAGCACCTAGGCTTCTATTTATCCATTATTCATCCTTATCTATTAAACCTACGCTAATACACCAGGGTTTGTTTATTAATCCCTAGTCCTTTAAATTATTATGATTTGTTCTCCTTACAATATTAAGTTCAATTGATTCACGTGTATGTTGATAAACTGATCTTTATTTAAAATAACTCTTTAATAGATGTATGGTATTAGAAATTAACTTGTGTACACTATTATTCGTTCTGTTTCTTGAACAATTTGAGGTATTTCTTAAACATTCTATGGTTTTTCTTATTAATCTCTTTATTTTTCTTCCTTTTTCAAAACTTACTAAATATCTCTTACAAGAGTTCGTATTAGCAAATTAACCTTATAATTTGTTATTGTTGGAATCAATTCACTAGAGTTTAGAAAATAATTACCTGCAAAGTGGACATTTCTTTATGGTTCCATCCTTTGTGTCTAAACACTCAACACAAAATGTATGGCCACACTTAATTGTGATTGGAGTTTGAAACAAGTCAAAGCATATTGGGCATTCCAAATTCTTCCTTAGATCGTCAATATTCATTATAATTATTTACTTATTAAATATTTATTGGAATTTAATTTCTTTAAGAATATTATTAAATACCAAAAAAATGCATAAAATTGATTAATCTGCTCCTGGTCTAATATAGATGGACGAAAAGATATCTTATAAGAATGAAAATATATACACATAAACGGATTTTCCAAAAAGCTACGAATATTTTCATATAATGGGTAAATGAAATTTGATCAAATAGGCCACTAGGAATCACATTTAAAAAGAAGAATAGAAATTTTATAGAAACATCCAGAAATTAAGATCTTGTTTGAACCTGATTCAACATCATTATGGCTGGTTATCACATTTGTCACGATCCAAATATTGTTATCTATTTTATTAAAGGACACTCATTGGATAATATTCTTAATATCTTGTTACATGATTAGTGGTACCTTAACACATTCATTGCATGTTCTGGTTCATGATTTTACTCATTTTAGTTGTTTTCATGATTTATTCCTAAATAAGTTAGCAGCTATTGTTGCAAATATAGGTCAAGGCATTCCCACAGCAATCAGTTTTGGAATTTATCATGCAGATCATCACAAGTATTTGAATATCGATACATATGACCCTGATCTACCAAGTAAATGGGAATTAAAGTATATCAAAGGTCCTGTTATGAAGACGATATTCATATTATGCTTACCTTTATTCTATTCATTAAGACCTGTATTGACAAGACCCCATCCACCAACTTTATTTGAGATTTCAAATATACTTGTTGTTATATTAACCAATTATATACTACACTAAACTTTTGGGATTTATCCTGTAATTTGGCTGGCCTTAGGTACGTATTTTGGTTTAAGGTTAATATATATAATTATATAAGTATTCATCCATTTGCTGGCCATTTGATAGCTGAACATTATGAATTCATAAATAAACTGGAAACATATGACTATATAGGTTGGATTAACTTTTTCAATTTAAATATTGGGTATCATATTGAGCACCATGATTTCCCTATGATTCCTTGGACCAGATTACCCTTATTGAGGAAAATGGCTCCTGAGGATTATGAAAAATATCCTTGTCACCCTAATTATGTTTACACAATATTCAACTATATATTTGATAAACAAATAGGGCCCTTCTCAAGAATACACAGAGATTAAAAGATAGAGTGATATTATAAATTATTATATGAAACTTAGATTGCATTCAGAATTAAAGAAAGATTAAATACTTCTAGGTTTGGAGCATCTAAGAAAGCATACCAAATTCTTTTCTAAGTTCAATAAGAAGCAACTTGAAGCATTTGAAGCCCATTTTAAATTTGTGTCATTCAAAGAAAAATAATAACTTACCAAAAGAGGAGAACCAGTTGACTATCTAGGATTCATTATAAAAGGTTCGGCTTAAACCTTGATTGAAAATGTTTAGAAATAAATACTTGAAGAGGGAGATTGCATTGGGTTTATGGCATGTCTCAAAATGCAAGGGTATAAAATATTAATATCTTAAAAGTGCTGAAATATAACAATGTGACATATTTGCAAAAGAAGATGGATATCTAGCATTCATTAAATTAGATGATATTAGGTTATTATCAAAAAGAGATTCGTAATTTACATCATTCATAATTATGTAATTAAGTTTGCTAGCTTTAGATTATGTATCTAATTAGTTTTTGGGGAAAGAATATACTTAACATAATCAATAACAGATATTAGAAACAGCTTCTAAAAAAATTATAACTATGTTAGATAACTTAGGTGTTGTTGAAATTGTTGATCCTAAGAAGAAAAAGAAATAAATTGATGAAAGTGATATAAAAACATTTAGACATTTTTGGAATGAACTTGAATAGAAGGAAAAGAGATTATTTGTTTAATATAGCAATTTAGTTGAGATAAATACTTCAGAAGTAGTTGCTCGATAACATGATAACACTTAAAGCTTTTATATTATTTTGCAGGGAGAATTAGTTGAGTTTAAAGATAAGACAGCAGGAAAGATATACAAAGTTGGGGAAATAATTGGAATCAAAGAGTATTTGACTGGACAAAGTTACTCTAGTAATATATATGGAAGAGGGAAATGTCTTGCATTAAAAGTTTCATAAAGTGGAATTTAAGATATGATAGAGATATCTGGATCGAGTGTGATTTAAATAGTCTCAATGTTAACGAGATTTGAGGCTTATTAATTGAGAAAATCATTCGAAAATTAATTTCCAGAGTTGTTATAAAATTTTAAAAACAAGATAGATAATGAGGTCGAATAATTAAAAGCAATAAATAAACCACTAACAAAGAAAGAATAATTCACTACATCCTAATTAACAAATAATTATTTTGAGATAAATGTCTAAAAAATATAAAACCATCATTAAAATCCTAATTTAGAGCATGAAGTCATTGCACCATTATATTTGCTAGATATCTACAAAAATTTAGTTTCGAAGAGAGGATATTAACCTAATGAGATAAAGGATAGAAAAGATCCTATGTTCGAGACTGGCTTGAGTATATTTTTGAGAGATAAGGCACATGAATAAAGAGCAGAACTATTGAGATAGAAAAAATTATAAAAATAATAAAAGGGAAAGGCGGTACAAAAAGAGGATGATGATGAATTGGAAAATATACCCATAGATCCGTTTGAATAACTTAATAATGATTATTATCATGTCTTATTAGAGAATGAGAAATTACATGACTTAGTATTTCTATTAGAGGAACGAATCAAGGAGATGAATGAGTAACACAAACAAAACAAGGAGGAGTTATAAAAAATGTAAACTTAAATAAGGAAGAATGAATTACATAAGGAATTATTATCATTGGATTTAGCTAGGTAAATTTTAATGCCAGCAGACAAGACTTAAAGAAAGAAAACAACATTATATGATAATGTATATATTTAAAGTAAATTAGTACCATCATTAAATTGTGGAAAATAAAAAATTTAAAAGAACAGTAGTGGCTGCAGAGCGTATCCTAACATTAAGTTAGATAATTAAATGATTATTAATATATTAATATAAAAATGGCTGATGATTAATAAGAGGAGTCGAATTATAAATTCACACCTGAAGGAGGATAGGTTGGAAAATCTAGCAGAGATTATACTGGTAAGGGAAAAGCATTGTATGCTAACAATGAAATATATGAAGGAGAATATGATAATGGAGTAAGTTATATAAAATAATTCAATAGATTAGATAAGGCAAAGGTGTTTATATCTATGCAAATGGTGATCGATATGAAGGTGATTTCGTTAAGAATTTGAAACATGGAATCGGAAAATTAGTTTATAAGGATAAAGGTGAATATTATGGTTAGTGGGAGAATGGATAAAGACATGGTGAAGGGATATTTACCTATGTGAATAAAGATGTTTATTCTGGATGGTGGGCATTCGGCAAAAAGGAAGGAAAGGGCACATATGTTTATGCTGATACTGGTGCAAGAGTAATTATCGAATATAATCCAGCTTGTTGGTGATTGGAAGGAGAATAAAATCGTTAAAGGTAAATGGATATTACCCAATGGTACATTCTTTGAGGGCGTGTTTGAAAATAATAAACCCAACAACTAAGGTATTTGAATTGATATAGTTTTATAGGAACATTTTATTTCAAAAATGGAAATACTGTCACTGGAAATTACAAATAGACAATCATTCCAAATGACGATCCAGATGATAAGAAGCTTAATATTGATATGAAGTGGCAATCTAAAGGATACTTGTTCCAATCAGCAGTATTGATTAATAGTCATGAAAATTTCTGAATAATTTATTTTGTTTTTTTGAAATAAATAATGGATGAAAATATATGGCCTATATTCCAAGAAAAACAAGAAGGGAATAAATTTTGGGATAGGAAACCAAAATTGAAAAGCTAAATAATAATTTAGAACACATTATATAGAATTGGGAAAAAGAAAGATACTTAATAATATAATTTTACCCTATGTGAGGAACAGTTATTATATGGGAATAAACAATATAAAGGATCATTACAGCTTGGAACTCACATATTTATAAAGAAAGTGCAGTTGGAGGAATCAGATTAAGAGAGATTGATGGCGATTAAAATTAGCAAATCTAAATCATTGTCTATCTACATATGGTCTAACAATTAGTATGAATACATTTTAATAGAGAGATTTAACTTGGATGTATTTTAAATTGTTAGCCAAATATTGCATCAGCCAAAACTTTGAAGGAATATACCAGATTTTAGAAACTTTAGATCAAGGCTGCCTATCAACAGTCTTTAAGGTAGAAACGAATAGACCACCAAAATAATTGTATGCAGCTAAAATATATTCCAAACATATATTGCTGAAAGATGATAGTGCATAAATTAAAGTATTTTTTATTTTATATCTTGAAAAGTAATTGATATTATCAGAGTGCTTAGTTCTGAAGCAATTGAATAGTAATAGCATAATCAAATTAAACGAGATTATTTAGCTAGAGGATGTATTAAGTAATTAGATTTTATATGTTAGTACTCATTTTTGATTATGTTAATGGGTGTAATCTTAAATAGTATCTTAAAGAAAATATTGATGAACTCCAGAGTTCTAAGATTGTCTTATAGTTAGCATAAGCTTTAAAAGTTATTCATGATAAAAATTTTGTTCATAGAGACATTAAGTTAGAAAATATAATGATCGAAAATCAGAAAGAGCCCAAAATTAAACTTATTGATTTTGGATTTGCTCAATAAATAAATAGGACTTTATTAATCGGTGGACAAGGAACAGCAGGCTATATTGCTCCTGAGTTATTTCAATCAAAACCTTATACAGAGTAGTGTGATGTTTTTAGTCTTGGCATTATCTATCATATACTGCTTGTAAGATAAAGCCCTTTCAGAGGCTAGAGTTAATAAGGTATCATTTTTCTTAATTATACTAGCTGTATTGGAGTAAAATAAATTATGTTCCATAAGCTTCAATCAGAATTAATGGAAAAACATCTCCATTTAAGGATAGAGATTAGTAAAAAGATTGTTAGAAAAGGATCCAATACATAGAATCTCGATAGAAGAGTTTATATTATTAATGGAAACTCACATTTAAAAACTCTAATAAGAGATGATTTAAATTAGTTAGCCTCCTTAAAGATTAGAATCTCACATTATAAATTAAGAGACGATATAGATGAAACCTTCTCAAAGATTAAATACTTAACAAAATACTGATTTAGAGGAAATGGATTTAAATATTGATTAGTAGCATATAAGTATGTTATAGACGTCATAATCATTTTATAATAAAGAGAAGTGGAAGAAATAATGATTTTATTTTTACTTAAAAAATTCATTAATTAAATAAAATATTAAAAAAAATTATATAAATGATGATAATCATCCGCGCTTTTGATAATAATGATATAACATTTTTATGAATTACACACTGACATTATATATATATGATATTGAGTTCTTTTGTATCTTCCAACTTTATAAATAAATTATATAGATCCTCCACGTAATGAGATGATGGAAATCAAATTTTTCTTAATAATCACCCATATATAATTTTTAATCTAAGGTGTAGAATTTTTCATGGTTCATAAACATAAATGTGGTATTTTATTTTGATAAAATTATTTTAACTTTTAATATTATATGATGAACATCCGTCCGTGTTTTTGATTAAAATGATATTCAATTGTCACTACTCTGATATCTATATATTATTTATATGTTTTATCGATATGTTTATAGATTCTCTAATCTAATCACTTAAAAACAGGAAATCTAACAAAGGCTTTAATCAATAAAAACATCAAATGGCGACATAATGAGTTAAGGACATGTCGAAAATATTAATGTTGATTGTATTCATATGAATTAATCAAAGAGAGTGGTAAAGTTGTGATTGAATTGAAACTCGATTAAGATTATAGAAAAATAAAACATCTGTGCTAAGAGTCACTCAAAGATGTGGAGTGGATAAACAATCTCGAGATTAAAATGGCTCCCAAACCAGTTTCATCGGAGAAAGTATTCAAGAAGGGAAATCTATAAAATGTTAAGAAAATCTTAGCTGTCTCATCATGCAAGGGAGGTGTAGGTAAAAGCACTGTGGCCGTAAATCTAACATTTTCACTCCATAAATTGGGATACAAGGTGGGAATATTTGATGCCGATATTTATGGTCCATCATTGCCTACGCTTATTGGAAAAGAAAAGCACCAACTAGAGGCACCTGAAGATAGACCGAAAGAAATAATTCCCATAGAATTTGAGGGAGTAAAAACTATGTCTTTTGGATTTGCAAACACTAAAGCTGTAATGAGAGGTCCTATGGTTAGCAGTATTGTGACTTCGCTCATATATTCAACAATCTGGAGTGATTTAGATTATTTGGTAGTTGATATGCCTCCAGGGACTGGAGATATATCTCTAACATTATGCCAAGAAATCAAATTTGATGGGGCTGTTATTGTTACTACACCTTAAAAATTAAGTTTTATAGATGTTGTTAAGGGAATAGAGATGTTTGATCAACTTAAAGTACCTACACTTAGCGTTGTAGAGAACATGGCTGAATATGTGTGTTCTAATTGTAATCATCATCATAGACCATTTGGACCTGGGTATTAAAATATGTTGAAGAAATAATTCGGAATTAAAAACTCAATCAGCATTCCATTATATGGTGATATATCTAAGTACTCTGATTTAGGATCACCAGTTGTTATGACATTGCCCGACAATCATACAATCAATAAATTATATTCAACTCTGGCACTTGGGGTTGTTGAAGAATTGAATCATGCTGTGTAAGAGCCACCACATGTAAGATATGAGACAGGAACCAAACTTGTGATTGTAAGGCAAGCAGATGGCAAGGAGAAAAAAATATCCGCTCATTATTTAAGGTAGAAATGTCATTGTGCTCTATGTATTGATGAATTTACTGGCAAGAAGCTCATTAATGAACAATCTATAGATTCATCTGTATTTCCACACAAGATAGAATCGAAAGGAAATTATGCAGTTGCAATAATATGGTCAGATGGTCATAGATCTTCAATTTATCCTTATGAGAGGTTATTAAGTCATGAAATTAAAGAATACAAATGAAATTATCATTATGTTTTTAATCTAATTGGTGATATTTTTTATATCCACTATATTTTTTCTGTTACAAGTTTTAAATCCTAATTAGCTTGCTTTTCTATGTCAATCTGTTGCTATAATTATTCTTATAACTCCTTTAACTCATTTTTTTTATTATCACTCCTTTCATTAACTTCTTTAAGATTGATCTAGCCACTAAGAATAAGATTTTCGTTTTTTAATTATTCTATTTTTTATTGATATTCTTATTTTTTAGTTTTATACTGATGCTCTAATTTGTCATTTTTTAACTAATATTTCTTTTATACAGCCCTAATGAACTAATCTTCATCATCATATGGCATATCGATGGTTTCAAATTCATCAATTGTACCCCTTTTCATATATCTTATATTTGGATTTAATGAAATGAATAAGTTTAATGCATCTACTAATTTTTTTTCCTATTGGTCTTATTTCTACTACCTAAATTATCTAATCACTTCTTTAAATTCTTTATTCTATTATAGATCCTCAATTTAGATACTCATAAATATATTCTAATCCTTCAACTTGTTGTATTCCTATTACAAATATCCTTTAACTTAGACCAGTTATTAAATTTCAGCTTTATACTACTTTATTTCAATTTCAAATTTTTAAATATCGCATTAGTCCAATAGTCTTACTTGATTTTATAATTATTTAAGCTCAGTTTCTAAGAGTGGGATCTCCTTTAACATCTACGGAATTTTTTATTACTAAATATCCTTGAAATAGGTTTGGTGCGGCTTCATTTTGAAATTGTGTTCAGTAATTTTTATCCTTGTGGGACTTTCTAATGCATCCACTACAAAATGAGATTATATTTAAAGTTTTAGCACATGATTTTATTCCTTTATTTCTTGCCATTTCTTATTAATATTAGTTAATGTTTGTTGCAACATATTAACTTTACACTCACTTAACTTTAAGGCATCTTTTGTTGATTCGTTAAGTTTCCAATACTGTGATTTCTCCTGTTTGAGCTTCTTCTCCTGTTTCTAGGGTTCTAATTCCAATATTGACGATTCCTGATATGAATTATATTTACATATGGATTTATCATTATGCGTGATTATTTCCTCTCATATATTTTCTATAAACTATCTTAATCCCTTAGGATTAATTGTTTATGACGATTGATTACTCGTAATACTTAATATTCAGATATATCATCATCTCTGATTCTGATGGCATTAAATTAACTCTAGCAAGTTATTAAATATTGCTTTTTAGCTAATTTGATAGTGGATAAAATGTCTGCTATATTTTGTTTTGTAAAGTCTTTAATTTATAATTAAAACATTAAAGAAAGTATTAATGTCATAAAATTTCGAATTCTATTTCAATTCTCTGATTAAATTGAATATTGCATAATCTATTAAAAGCCTCTTATATAGTTGTACAAATTATTAATAGATTTTATAAATAATTTAAGTAAAATCCTTAATGGATGATATTGTTGATGATTAAGGACTATTCTAATATGATTCTTTCTTTTTCTAGAATGATTCATTTCATTAATAGTAGGAAGAATAACCAATTCACTATCATACATCATATTAACCACAATAACAATTTCCAACGAGGACTGAGGCATACAAAACAGTAGCATAAACAAAATATGACCCAAAGAACATCCCTAAAATCTTTGGGAATTACATTAGTAGAAAAGTCACAGAAATAGAAACGAAAGGACTTTAACACTAAAAAATAATCCCGATGAAATTGAGAATATTCAAAAATAAGAAATCTAAGGGAAGATAAGCAGATTATTAATTGCAAGATTTTAGGGATATGTTATAAGATGAAGCATCAGCTAATTTTGTTAGAAAATATTTGGAGGAGGAATTGTTTTTAGAAATCTTATAAAGTAAGAGAATTCTTGAACCCATGATTTATATTGACTTCATAGAGTAGTACATCAGAGGAACAAAGAATCCTAATTCTATGATTTCCAATAGGACAACTGAGCATTTAAAAATTCCACAGAGATAGAATCCTAATTGAATTACTTATTGATTTTATTAAATTATAATATTATGGACGACAATCCACTAGAAGATTATATTTTCTTGAGTAAATTGGGATCTGGAAGCTTTAGTACAGTCTATAAAGTTGAGAGGGATAACAACCACTATGCTGTGAAAGTATATAATAAAAATTCTTATATAATAGATTATAGATAAAGGTACTAGAGTTCAGTATAAACTTGAATAAGAGGCATAAATCTTATCATTATTTGATCATCCAAATATCATAAAATATTACGAAGTAATGATTATAATATCAAGACAATTGAATCGAAAAAGAATTTGTATTTTATAATTGAATATGTGGATGGTACTTCATTGCAAACTTTAATGGACACTCAATAATTTACTCATGAATAAATAGTTCTCATAATGAGTTAGATTTTGAGTGCTGTGGCTCACATTCATTCGAAGGACATAATACATAGAGATTTAAAACCAGGTAATTTTCATATTTTTAAATCATAGATAATATATTGATTAATGATAAGTTGTAAGTGAAAATAATTGATTTTGGTCTTAGTTTACAAACTTAAAGGTAAACATCCCATGATAATTGCGGAACATTACTATTCATGGCACCTGAAGTTATTTAAAAGAAGGAGTATTTCAAAAGTATAGATATCTGGAGTATTGGCATTATTTAATTCATGCTTTATAATTAAAGACATCCCTTTTTCTATTTAGATAATCCATAAACATATGCAAAAAAGTTATAAAAACCAGAAGTCATAAATGGATATCAAAGAATGCCCAAGTAAAATAATCACCTTGATTTAGAGAAGCAATTAAATTTTTCTAAAAAACAGCAAACATTGATCCTGATTCCCGTATGACAGCAGAATAATGTTTATAACATCCATGGATAACTGGCAATAGTTCAAATAAGATACTAACTTCGAGAGAGATCATGAATGCATTTCAGACTTAGTTTGTTTTAACAAAATTCATCAAAGCATTGATGACTATAAAATACATTCAAGAACAATCAACTTAATAACCAGTGTAGAAACCTCACCATCTTATGAAGGTGTATACGGAATAGGATTTAAAAATTTATAAAGATCCTTTATCATTTAGGGAATATCCCCAACAAAGCAATTCCTTTTTGATGAAATCGAATAACTCCTTTGTTTCAAAATCCAATAAATCATTTTTAAGCTAAAATGAGATATAAATAAAAAATAGATCATTACCTAAAGCTAAACAACCACCATAACTTTAGAAACTGAAATTACCACCCATAAAGAGTTACAATAATTCGCCTTAAAACAGATTCAGCCCAGTCCATGCCTAGTTAAATACACCTGAATTAAAAAAATCGACTTTTAAATTTAAGTGATTCACTATTTATTTTTCAATTTAGAGATTATGTATTCCTCTCAGGAAAAATAATAATATTTATATAATGTCTTTTTTTTCCAAAATGCTTGGTTTCAATAAACAGAAACCCTAACAATAGATTAAGACTAACATCAATTAGATCTACAACACATAGTCATTTACTTAAAAATTATAGGATACTAATGAGGACACGAAGAAGATTGAACAATTTGAATTGATATTGGAATAATCTATAATTGATTTAGATCAACTCCGTAAATTGGCCTGGAGAGGTGTACCCAAAAGTAATTATATGTTAAATATTCAGTTTATAGGGCTAAAGTGTGGAAACTGATATTAAAATATATTCCACCTAATCATTTAAGCTAAACACAAATTATCAATAAAAAAAGACAAGATTATCAATAATATATAAAGAACTATTATGAGCATATGAATGATCATGAGAGGGATGAAAGTGAGAAGAAAATAATAAAAATCATATTCAATGATGTATTGAGAACTCAACCTGATTATAAATTATTTAGAGATGAGAGAATACAAAACATGTTTAAAAGACTGCTATTTATTTGGAATATGAGACATCCTATGAGTGGGTAAGAGTTTATTGTAAACATAGTTATGTATAGGGAATCAATGATGTGGCTTCTCCTCTTATTGCTGTATTCTTGAATGAGTATATCGAGATAGATTTTACCAAATTTGATGTACCATAAAATTTTGATAAAATATCTGAAGAGATGTTAGTCGACATAGAAGCTGACATATATTGGTGTTTGTGCAAAATAATAGAAAATATTTAGGATTACTTTACATAAAATCAACCAGGTGTCTATGAAGCATACAACAAAATTAGAGAGCTTATAAAAATAGTATTATAAATTCTAAATTAGATTGATCATGACTTGTAAGACCACTTTGAATAATAATAGATAGATTATAATCATTTCGCATTTAGATGGGTTCTGTGTTTGTTAATTAGAGAGTTCCCATTAAATTTAGCGATTAGATTATTAGATACATATCTATCGGAAGGAGATAATATTGCAAATTTACATATATATACTGTTACTAATTTAATATTGAAATGTGCTCCTGAGGTATTCTCATTTGTTATAAAAAGATAAAATCTAAATAAATGGGAGAAGCTGTGATATTTCTACAAAATTTACCTACAAAAAACTGGAGTGTAATGCAAATGGAAATGCTGCTCTAAGAGGCTTATGTGTTTCAGGATCATTTTGAGAAGACCAAAGGCCATTTAAAATTATCAAATATCAACACCAACAGAAGTAGTTATATATGATTTTAATTTTTTTGTTTTTTTAAACATATTCATTTTCTTCTGCCTGAAGATGAATTAGATCTTACACTAGATTTAACAGAGGGGACTCCAACGCTTGAAGGTTGCTTGCTAGGCAAGTTTATTTGTTTCTCTTGAAACACTGAATCTACAATAGCTTGAATTTCTGGAAATTCTTATACCAAATTACTATATAAAAATTTAATTAAAATACAATAAACAGGACTAAAATGTTTTATTAACATTTTATTAGATATCTAGTAATGCTTGAGCAATATGAGGATTGTTTTCATTAATGGGTATTTGCTTAGCTTACAACTTTTATAATTTCTATTTCATTAAATTATCAGCTCTATTCATTTTAACATTCTATTCTTCTATTTCTAATTACAACTTTTATGAATTCATCTACACATCTCTTTCCTAGTTTTCAAGGATTTCGATCTAAAAATATAATAAGTTAATACTCTATTTTAGATTTCGGTGCATCTTCTCATATCTTCCTCTATTTCTTAAGTTATTTTTTAAAGCTCTCTTTTCTTTTTAAAAAGGTTTTCTGATGCTGCCCTGCATTAATCCTCTAATCCATCTTTGTGGTTCATATCTTAATTAGTTACTCCTTTATTAAGGAAACTATCTCTATATTTACTATTCCTATTCTTTAAGTGTGATAAAGTATTATCCAATGCCATCAATTCTTTTTCTCTTTTAGTTATTTCTGCATTTAACTCATCACCCTTTCTTTAGAGCTCCTCTCTCTCTTAAGCAGCCTTAATGATATAGTATGCTTAAGAGTGTTCATGAATATTTTCAACTTCTCCATTACCTGATTTATTCTTCTACACCAAAGATTCATATTTAATTTTTAAGTTTTTGACTCGATTTTATCTCTCTGCTAATTCTACTGCCACCTTATGTCTTTCGTCTTCTGCAGCTTTATGCTCTGCAACCAATACATCTTTGTGAACTTAAATTTCTTATTCTCTTTCTTACATACTCATTTCTAATTAATATTTCCTATTCTCTAAGGTATAAACCTTATCAACAGCACTAGTAACAACTTTCTTTATTTTTTATATTTCCAGTTTCATAAAGTCGTGTTAGACTAATACTTCTTCTTTCTATTTGACAATTTTAATTAAATCTTAATAGGTCATATCATTTTCTAGTGTTAGTTCTTCAATCTATTATGATAGTTTTAACTCAGTTTATTTATTTTAATTTAATATTCGTTCTATTGCTCTTAAATCATCATCAAGTCTCTTTATACTCTGAAGTAGGGTTTTATGTTCCTTTCTTTATTCAGCAACTTCTTATTCAATATCATTTATTTCTTTCTCAAGATCTTTCTTCTCTTCTAAGGTTCTTTCACCCCTAGCTCGAGCAACACGACGTTCCATTAACTAAATTTGATATTCTGCATTATATAATAATTCTTATTATCTTTAAAATTCCTAAATTAATTTATTTATGTGTGATTGATAATTTCTGCAAGCTGACATATTGGCTTATATTTCACCATACAAATCAGCCTCTGTCTCTCTACATTAAAACAGATCTTAAGTTGCCTTGAATAACACTTCTTTTTATAATTTAATATCCTTATCTAATTCTATTTTTGACTTCTCATTAGCCTTAAATCTTCCTTCAGCCAGTTATCTTTACTTCTAAAACTCCTAATTTTATAAGGATTCTAATTTTAGTCTCTGCTTCTCAGAATTATACTTCTTTTGAGCATTGTTTAGTCTTTATTTTTTAATTAGTAACTATATTTAGACAATAAAATTACTTCTTGAGACATTTAGGCACACTTATTCTTCTTGTTTTAAAGATCAGTAGCAAAAGCTGATAATTAGTTTTTCTATATTTCAACATTAGCTTAGAGATTTTCTATCTTTAATTAAATTTCTTTGTTTTACTATCTCTAACTAATGATAGCTCGTTCTAATTATTAGTTTCCTAAATCTAGATTCTTATTTTCATTTCGCTCATTATTTAAAAATCTCTTCTTATCATCTAATTCATCTTTATTTTAATTAATTTTAGATTTGATTTCACTATAATTTTCTCCTTCATCCTTTATTGCCTATTCTCTTCTAGCTATGTTGTCAGTCACTTCCTACCATTTCTCAAACAACTTATGCCTTTCATCATGCTATCTTCTGAATTCTTCTGCCGATTTATCCAACTCAATTTACGCTGTCTATGTTTCTGTTATCTCCTTATCTAAGTCTTCTTACTTATTAGCCACTTCAATAGTCAATTTTTCGATATTTAAATTGAGTTCCTTGATTTTTGCTTCATCTGCTCTCTTATACTTTTCCATAGTTAATGAGTCTTATTCCTTTTATCTTGCAGCCAAGACCCACTATTCAAGTTCCTCTTAGTTCCAATTCATGTGAATTTTATACTAATCCAATTTTTCATTTCCTCTATAAATTGAATTCTAAACATCATTTAATCTTTCCTACTATTCTATCATTCTTTTCAAATTAAAAAAACAATTGCATACATTTTTTATTGCTTCGACATTTCATTTTAGAGTCTGCCTATCTATCTTTCGGTTACTTGTTTCATATGATCTTCAGTTTCAATTTCCTTATTTTTTGTATCGATCTTAAATTAGTTTTTAAAATACCAATGTTTAAGTGTGAAGTAATTCTTGCTGTATGTTTTTAAGATGTTCAGATAAAACTTGAACCTTATCTGATCTCTCTTCAATTTTTCGAGTTATATTTCTAATTAGTTTTCTTTTTAATTTGATCTAAAAATTATATTTGAGTCATACATTATCATTAATTTCCTTGTTCTGCTCATTTGCATAGTCAGGAAAATCATCTTCTTCCTCCTCTTCCTAGAATTAATTCTCTGGATCGTTGGACATTATATAAATGATATTATTTTTAATATTATTTATTAAATAATTTCCGAGAGTGTAAAATTGACTTATTTGAAATAAGAATAAGAAGTTTGCAGTATTGACATAAAATTTATATATAATTATGATTCTTTAATGATGTAATAATTCAATTTTTTAATCCTATTCAAAATTCTTTAAATAACTAAGGAGGTAACTTTATTTTACCTTAATAATCTGACTTATAATCTATCTAACATTATCTTGACAAATATTCTGAAAAGCATTTAATAAGCTTAGAATACCAGATATCTTTTGAATCCTTAAATTTTTCCTCTAAAATTGATAAAGTTAGTATTGCCAGTTTTTAATCCACTGTGAGCTGCCAACCAACAACAATAACATCTAAATTTATTTATAATATCTATCTTAGATTTTATTTAAGTTGCCCTCTCAAATCAAATTATTTTAATACTTTCTTATTATTATTATAATCATGTATTAATCTATCAATCAAAGTTTTCTTATTAAAATTTAGTTAAGGTTCTTGAATTTGTGTTTGTAATTTTAAAAAATCCACTCCATTCGTATTTAAATACTATTTATATTAATTTACCTTGAGCTTCCAATAAATTTCAAATACGGGAAATAAGTTTGATAATGTTATTATGACGAGAATGCATAATTAATTGTTGCAAAATTAATTGTTGAAAGTTGTTGCAGCTTTCAAGCTTTGTTTATCTTACTCTAGAATTTTTAATATTGCCTTGTTTATTTGAGAGTCTGCCCGAAACGCATTTAATATCGATTCAAATTTTTTTAATTTAAATCTATCTTTATGTTAATTATCCTACTCTCCTAATCTTTTCATTTACTACTTTACTTGACGTAATGGAAATGAATAATGCCCAGCTATTATTTTCGACTAAGTTGAAAATGATTATAAAGTAGTTAATTGAGTAACCACCTGATACTTTACTGAGAAATCAATGAGGTTTTTTTTGCTTAAATTAACTTGATTCTTATTTAAAGTTCGTATTGTATTTTATTTAACTTGTACATACTCAAGTACTTTTTAAATCTCCGAGTGGATGGCAAGCCTATGGAAATGGTCAGTCCCTTGAGAACTATTTCTATCTATATGTATTTCGAACTCCTCGAAATCCCTTTTTTCATTTCTATAACTAATTTTAATGTAATAGTTATCTTGTTAATCTTCAAAATCAAATAGGACCTGAAAGGTTATTGGTTTATTTTTTTTAACCGAATTTATTTCTCTAAAAGGTGAAACAATCATAGATATTGACTTATTAGGTAAATTTGTTGATATTCCAAAGTTATAATTAATAGGAGTTATAGAATCGGATAGCATATTCAGAATGCATTTACTCAAATCACATTCATCCGATATGAATTAATGAATTCCATTCCCTAAAAATGCTATTTTTTGTAGGAGGAATTAATTACATTCTTTCCCAATTCCTAGAGCATAAAATCTAATATCAGATTTGCTGGTTTGACTTACTAGCTATAATATGGGGTCTGGCTCATCTTCCCCATCTGTTAATATAAATATATTTCTTTAGAACCCTACTTATCTTTTTAATTTTAAGGTTTCAGTTATTGCAAATTTAATGTTGGTTTCTTCTAAACTTACATCAAACGTCTATAAACTATTTAAAGCTTAATTAACGGTGTATGTCGTGTTATAGAACGATTATTCAAATTGAAATTAACATTTGGCTCCAAACGAAATGATGTTAAAATAACTACCTTTAGGAAGGCTTTTAATAAGTAAGGATAATGCTTGTTTGGCTTTGTTAAGTTTTGAACCCTCCATAGAAATACTTGTGTCTAAGAGGAACAAATACTCTCCTTTCGATGAAAACTCGAATTCTTAATTATCGATATCATTTTTTTAAATATAGGCTTGATAAGCATCATCTAGCTGTAGTTTATTGAACTGAGGAATGAATTAAATTGTCGCACAATATTTTTAGTTCGCTTCAATCTCTTCATCTAAATGGGTTAAGAGTAGTTATGGCTTATGAATTTATTGATTTTAAAATAGAAGTACGAATTTATTTTTGTTATCGTATTTATTTAAACTAATTGATATTATATTTTTTTATCCTATTTTTTTCAACTAAATCTGATGAGTGGGGGATTTATAGAAAACTAACTCCCTATCAAATACTAGTTTTATTTCGAAAATATAATTTTAACTATATTTAATGTCGAAATATTGATTTAAGTATTATTGTTATATCTTGCTATACTGTAAAAACGGAGGATTAATCTCTATTCTCCAAAATTCATTTACTTACACTTGTAATTATTCTACATATTCATATATTATTGAGACTTTTTATCTGGCAGGCAGATACCCCAATTACAGTCTAATTATATCAGAATAGTCCTCGTACTCTTGGGATTGAGTAGTATTGTCTGGCAATTTTTATTTTACTATAGACTCTATTTCTTCATTTGCAAATTTGGCCTTTATTCCAATAAATGTTACATTTTTTGGTACCTAAGTTATAAAATAAATGAGATTATCTGAAGTAAAATCGTTCGAATACATAAGACTAACAGTGTTTATTCCTATTCCGTTCTTCACGTCAATTTAATGTTTGAGACTTTCTAATGAGAGTTCCTCTTTTGATTAGGTATAACAAGAAATTATGGAGGAACCAAACAAATTTTCTTAGCTGAACTATTTTAAACAATTAATATCATCAACAATGATTGTTTGTTGCATGATTGTCCTTTATATAATATTATTTTGTGTTCAGGGTTCAGATTAGTTTATGAATTACGAACTTTACTCTGATAGAATTAAACAAATTCTATCAGAGTAAACTTTAATAGAATTATGGTAATTAATGAATAAAATTGCAAAAGCAAATCAGATATATTATTCCTTTATTATTTCAATATTTATAAGAAATAAACATAAATTTATATTTACAAATCATTCTCTTTGTCATATTTCATATATTTCTTTATTTTTATCTAAAGTGATTTTATACTGTTTATGTTCTAATTAAAAGCATTCTGTTCTAACAAATACTTTTTTGTTTCCTAAATCTAAATAAATCTTCGATAGGACCAATATCTATTATAATAATGCAAAGTTTTAATTTGTTCCAAAATGATTTCTTGTATCTTATTGTTCTTCTTAGTCTAATGGTACTCCATTTTCTTCTTTTACCATTGAACCATTTTCTACTATATAATTCTGCTTCATAAATTATTCTATTTAGTCTTAGGATTTGAAACTTTTATTTGTATCCATATTGTTCAAATCTAAATTATTTTATTAAACATACATGCCTTTGAACTTAAAACCCAACAATTTTATGATTTAAGATATATTTAGCTATATGATTTCTCCATATAATCATAGAAATTAATATCTTTGTTTGTTTTTTCCAAAGCTAATGGCGTATAGCTTAATTCTTCATCAAATATCAAAACAAATGCCTTTTATAGACTCGATTAGTTGTAGTAAAACTAATAAGGTGTATTATGGTTAGCAGAGGCTAATATTAAAACTTATGTCTCATTTGTTAAAACTATGTTCTAATAGTATGGGTAAAATGTCATTTGCTATTCAATTTTCAGAGCTTGCTTCTTGAATTTGGCAGAGGAAAATGAGGATTCATTGAATTAAATATACTCTATTACATTCATTATTTTTAGCTCACTAATATAAGTTTTATAATATACTCTTTTGAGATTCCTCCAATCACAAGTAAACTATCGTTGGGACCATCTACGCATGTACCTCCTAATCGTAATTTTATAAAATCCTGATCTTTTTTATCCAAATATTTGTAATAACCAATACTTTTTGAAATCTCCGCTGCTCTTGATAAAACTTTTACCTGCTTTGTTTCTAATGAAAATATTTCAATAAAATCTTAATTATCATATCCGTACAATTTAAAAATTTGTTTGTTTTTAATTTTATAAATACAATCTTTACTCTTTTTTTTCCAATAAATTTATTGTAGATCATATCTTTCTTGATTGATTGCAACTCCATTTTTTAGGATTTGTACAATTCCATGCAAACTAAATTCTGCATAACAATCAAAATAAGTATAGGTTTCCATCCTTTCATCAATTTTGCATAAATTTGAATAAAAAATGATTTCCTCTTCACTATTAATATATTCCTATGTATCACTGTTTAAGAAAGTCTATTCTTTATGGTATAAATTTATCTGAGTTATCTATGATCCATTTGATATATAAGTACAGAATACTTTTGAAATTTTTAATTCATCACTTTGTTCACTTATTGTTTAGGATATTTCAAAACCAGCAATCGCCTAACGTTCCCTCAAATATTGTTTGAGTATTTTTATAATTCTTGGCTATTTTTTGAGATTATCAATAATAAATTAAATGCTTTATGTGTAATTCTTATCAACATAAATGCTTGGCAGGGTTTCATTTGGAGCACAAGTTTATAAACCATTAATTATGGACTGATATATTTCTAAATATTATCTTAATAATTATTATATTAAATATTCATTAGTGCTCATTATTTACACATGAATAATTAGTTTTTTAAATGATATTGAGTCTAGTTTGTTAATTATATTCTACAATATGTATTAATGAATTTATAATTATTAATTTACTCCTATTTGTAAATATATAAATGAAGGATCTTCAATTATTTCATATAAATATTCCTTGAATAGATATTCGATTTCAAAATGTGATGAATTCTTACTGATAGGAATAATGTAGATTCCTTAATCAGGATTGTTATAATTTAAGAGACTCACATCATCCACTACAAATGAGATATAAATATTGTTCTATTCTTGAGAGAGTTTTATCATTTCTGTAATATTACGCCTATTGTCGTAGCCACTCAAATTTATGAATACGTTTTTTTTGCCCTAACATTTGCATGGATATAATTATATATAGGTTTATTAAAATGTGTTGATTTCTAACCATTCTCCTTAAACTAAAATAATTGTGGTATAGTATTTTTAAAGATATTGAAATCTCTAGATTTCACTTACAACACTAATAAATATATATAAGAGATCTTGTGAGTTGGTAATCCCGTTCTTTTCTTTTTAACTATCATAAGATTAAAAAAGTTTGCTATAATCTCTAATTTTGATGAATCTTTCTTTTCTTAAACTTTTTTATGGATAATCAAGATATTGATTTAAATTTATTAGCTTTTTTATTATCGTTTCACTCTACCCTTACATCAACTTATTATAGAAATTGTGTGAACTTTACAAATCTAAGTCATATCTAATAACATTTATTTGGAATTAATCGTAATTTTTTTGCATATCAGCCTAACCTCGATAAATTGAAGGTGATTCCTATATATGATACTCCTGTTAGCAAAATATTGTCTTCTGAATCGGCGTTAAGCTTTCTTTTTAATTTATATTAACTTAAATATTATTCATATAAATATATTGAATCTTAAAGAAAATTTTGATTAATTCGAAATTCTATTAGCATTTCAAGATAAATTTAATTTAATCAAGTGGATGTTTCATTATGCTCTGAAATCATATCATATTGCTTATTTGACTAAGAGAATGATTCAGTTTTTATCACAACGCTTTTTTTGCCTTCATGAACATAAATTTTGCTTAGAACCAAATATTCTTCATAAATACTATGCTTCATGCTTGCATTTTTCTTCTCTTCAACATCTATCTCCCCTTAGCTAGAAATAATTAATAATGATTGAATACCTCGCACGTTTTAATTTACCATTGCTATCAAAGTTATACATTTTTTCTAGAAACTATTGTGATGCATTTTCATGTTATTATTGTTAATTATTTGGATTTACATTTTTCACATCTATATTTATAAATATAAATTACGCTTCTTCTAAATTACTAACCAACAGTTTTAATCCTCTAAATACACCCAGTTTTCTGATTTTTCTTGAAGGATAAAAAACATCTTTGATTCATCTTATACTGTCAAATTCAAAAATTTTATATTTTAGTCATCATCAAACTTTATTAAAAATGCTAGTTTATGGCTTTTTGAATCATCTGATAGTAAGTAAGGAGTTGACTATAAATAATTATTTGAACCCATGATCAAATATGTATTTTAATTTCTTAAAACTATGTTTTACTCAAATGGATAGAAGCCGTAATAGTCTTTTAACTTAAGGCGCCCCTTTTTAATTTTAGTCGATCCAAACTACCCATCAGTGCCAATCTCAATTACTTCAATTATATTCATTATTTGCGGGTTACTATTGAAATTATTAAAAATTATTACTTAATAGGGGAGCCCCCAACAATGAAGTAACCGTTTCCAAACTCCACGCATGTTCCTCCTTTTCTGTGTTTAATAATATCAACGATTATTTCTTGATACTAATCAGATTGATTAGATTAGTAAGATTGTTCGGATTACACAGATTAATCAAACTACACAGATTAATCAGATGATTCAACAAAACTATAACTTGATTTAAAATTTTCATTTCTCCTTAACTCGAAATATTAATTAGTTTATGTATCGTAAACATCAATAGCATCAATAAATTCATTATCAATCATCCCATAATTCCTATAAATTACTTTATTTTTGATGAATATAGACGTGTGTCTTTTTTATCTCCATTTTAGCACCTACAAAAATACAGAAGAATCAGATTAGTTAATTTTGTCCATTTAGGCAAATGCATCAATAAACTTGAAATTATTTTTATTTTCCTTGTCGTGAAATAGTTTTAGATTCTAATAAAAGATTATTCCACTTTAATAATTAATATACTCTTTTGTATCTTCAACTATCTAAAAGGGACACTGATCCATTCTAATTTTAATCTAAATTATCTAATTTTATATGTATAAATTAACAATCGCATAACCATCAGCTTTACTTTCTTCCCCTATTGTCTTTTTTAATTAAAATATTTTCATATTTTAATGGTCAATGAGTAAATTATGAATAATCTTGACTAACTTTTTCTATTTTGTATTTCGGAGTTTTTCGCAAATGTATCCTAAATTTTCCCAATAATTAGATTAATGGTTGAATAGACTTGGAAGATTTTAGTATGCTGAGGGTCCTTAAATACCTTGCAATACAGCTTAATATATTTCCATGAAATGAATTGAACCTGATAATATAGAATCGTGTTTTATATATTGTATTTAAACAATTAGTTTTTAATTTGTTAATTAGTTTAATCGATAAACAATATTTTAGACAACTGACTAATTAAGTTGTAGATCATTATTAACGCCTAATTACAAGAAGACTGAGTGTGCTCCTTCAATTATATCATTAAGGAACTCCTCAAATATGTATTCAATTTCTAAACTATTTTAGCTTGGGTCTTAGTTAGGTTTCATTTTTAGAGGTATTATGTATTTCCTTTAGCTAGGATCATTTTCTTCAAGGAATTCTTCGTTAAGTACAAATGATATGTATATAGCCTTACTCTTTGATAATTAATTATTTGAATCATTCCAAAATTAATGGTTGTTCAAAGTGTCGTATCCGCATAAATTTATAAACACAACTTTTTTAGGTTTTTGTACCTCATCAACAACACTCACTTACAGGTTATATGATACCACGGCGTATAAAAATGAATTCAATAGTTACCATTCTCCTTAAATCAAAATGAGAGCATTATGAACAATCTAATCTGATTATTTGTGTTAGATTTCAAATATGTAATTTAACATTATCTATTGCACTAGACACCTAAATGGTTATTAAGCTTAATCAATCTAAATAATTTGTTTTCCATTAAATGTTTTTTCGCTCATTTTTTTGGTGGATAAATGAACATTGATGATTTTTAAAATAGTAACAAAAGTAGTATTACCTCTCTAATTATCTGCCTGTTCTTTAAAGTTCTAAGAGTTTACCAATTTTGGATTTATGAGCGACAAAATCTATTTGATATCATTATTCTCAAAACTAAAATAAATGAAATCTCTTTCTGTATTTATTTCAATAAATGATTCTGCGAACTATTTATAGATAGTCAGAAGCGGTGCAGGTGATTCTTTATCATATTCCGAGTTACTATTTTTATTAATCGCTTTATGTAATTCTAAATTTTCTACTTTTCTAACCACATTCTGGTCAAACTCAATTTTCTTCCCATTTTCATCTTCTATTTGAACTCGTTATTCATCTTCTTTGTCTGACAATGATAATTTTTGAATTTATACTCTAATTTATTGTTCCTGTTCTTTGTCGGCCATAGAGTAATTTTTTTTTATATTTCTATTAAAAATTAATAAAGATGATTTTTAAAGTAAAATAATTCTTATTTTTAAAATAAGATAAGAAAAATAGAATAATTATTTAGGGATTACAAAAGAGTTGCCATTTTTATCCATGATATCGAATATTTTATATAGAACTAAAAATAACTTGTAAATATGAATAAAGAATAAATGTATGTTTACACACCAAAAAGAGTTATGTTATTA
This sequence comes from Paramecium bursaria, assembly GCA_016759055.1. Classification (NCBI taxonomy): domain Eukaryota; phylum Ciliophora; class Oligohymenophorea; order Peniculida; family Parameciidae; genus Paramecium; species Paramecium bursaria. Next base: position 44,337 of record VMTU01000108.1, read on the forward strand.
ACTATTGTAGTTATCGATATTCTGATTAAATAATATAAATGTAAATTGTTAAATTATATTTATTTTTGAAATAATAATATTAAATGGGTAATATATGCAAAACACCTGCTGCTATGCCCGAACCTGAAGTTTAACAAAACTAGGTTGAAGAGCCATAGTAGAATAACGTTAAACATGAGGTTCACAAGGAGGTAGATGAGCCTGTGAAAGCGGAAGAGGAGAATAAATAACATCAAGATGAGGTATGATTGAAAAATAAAACAAATAGCCTAAAAGATAAAACTAAAAGAAGATGGCTAAAGTAGCACCTATCATAGATTAATAAGTTATATACGAAAATGTTACCAAGAAGGAATAGGAGAAAACAATGTTTGATTACTAACTGATCCTTAATGCATTCAACAATAATTTTTTATTTGCACAATTATAAAGGGAAGACAAGTAAATGTGTTATAGTATGCAGAGAGAAAGTGATTGAAAAAATGTTCTACTGTGCAACATCGGATGGCCAATTCGTTTTCAAGCAAGGTGAGAAGGCGAGTTCGTATTTCCTAATCGAAAGAGGATAATGCCAAATCATTATCAATGATGAAATCAAGAAGGTATTAAAATAAGGGGACCCATTTGGAGATTTAGCTCTCCTGTATAATGCACCAAGATCTGCTTCAGTGAAGGCTGTTGGGGATTGTGGGTTTTGGGCTATTGATAGAAACACCTTTAGGAGGGTTATTGAAGATATTTCATTAAAGGATTATGAAACAAATAAAGAATTCATCTAAAAAGTTAAATTTTTTGGTATTAATAAATAATAATAAAGACTCCCTGACTGATGACTAAAGAGCTGCTGTATCATCAGTTCTAATCACTTTATATTTCAAATCTGGAGAGATTATAGTGAATGAAGGTGATTAGGCTGATTCATTTTTCATTATCAAAAAAGGAGAAGTTTCAGTAACTAGAGGAACATAGGAATTACGAACTATGGTCTCAGGTGATTCATTTGGTGAATAAGCATTATATTAGAATTCAACCAGAGGAGCAACAGTTAAGGCAGTGAAGGAGGATGTTGTTTGTCTTGCACTGGCTCGTGATGATCTAACAAGAATCCTTGGTGATAAAATTTAAACCATTATGTACAATAACAGTTTAAAATGGGCGTTCGAGAAACATCCAGAATTGAAAAAACTAACTAAATTGTAAATTGAGAAGATTGTTTCCAGCATGGGTTTAATTCAAAAAAAGCAAAATGAAATATTGATTGCATAAGGAAATCCTATATAATGTCTAATTGTAGTGTTAGAGGGTACTATCAAGTACGGGAATGAATCATTTGATAAAGGGTCGTTATTTGGAGATAAAGTTTTATTTCAATAAGATCCCAAATAGTAAAATTATTTTTAATCTTTTTTAGAGCCTCTTCACCAGTCACTATGGTTAAGGACGGTTTGATCGCGCAAATAGATACAAATTTATTCTTTGAATTGATTGGAGGAACCCTACAGGAAATATTCAAAAAAAATGAGAAGGCTCATGATAGGTTTATGGTGAAGAAAGATGAGGAAGTTGAAAAAGTTAATTAATATGATCATCTAAAATTGGATCAAATGATATCAATAAGAAAACTAGGTTAAGGTTAATTTGGTAATGTGTATCTGGTCTAAAATAAAAGTGATAAGAAACTTTATGCTCTTAAATGTATCTCTAAAGCATAGATTATCGAATAAAATTTAGAAAAGCATTTAGCATAAGAAAAGATAGCTTTACAGGCTGTGCAATTCCCATTAATCATGCATTTCATTAAATCATTCAAAGATTAAAACTACATTTATTTCGTTGAAGAGTATATCAAAGGTATGGAACTCTTTGATGTGATAAGAGAGATCGGACTACTAAATCTTTATGATTCACAATTTTACATAGGCTCTTTAATTTTATGCATGGAATATTTACATTTTAACCACATCATCTACAGGGATATAAAGCCTGAAAATATTATGGTTGATGAGAAGGGATTCATCAAATTAATAGATTTAGGTACAGCTAAGAATTTAAAGCAAAAGAATGGTCGAACGTATACTATTATCGGAACACCACATTATATGGCACCCGAAATACTAACAGGTAAAGGTTATACATATTCTGTTGATTTATGGTCTATTGGAATATGTCTTTATGAATTTATGTGTGGTAATGTTCCATATGCAGAGGATGCTGAGGATCCTTATGAAATTTATGAGGAAATTTAGAAAAAATAATTAACCTTTCCATCAGTACTCAAGGAAAGGAGAGCCAAAAAACTAATGGAATAATTATTAAGTAAAACCCCTGAATTAAGGCTGGGTTCATCATTTGCAAGTTTGAAGAATAATCCATTCTTTGAACATTTTGACTTTGTAACTTTTTATTAATACAATTAGGATTAACTGATAAATAGGGAAATCAAGCCTCCTTATCCTCCACCAAAAAATAAACTACCAAATGATAAAGACTTATAGAAAGCACTTGCTCAAGCAAAACCAATAACACAAGAGATTAAGGTATCATAATATTATAGAATAAGATCGATTAAACAAATATCTATAAGCCAGAAAAAGCCAGGGACCCTAATTGGGATAAAGATTATTGATTATTTTATATAATTTTTTGTTTTAATGAAAGATAAAAGATTTAAGTAGAGAAAATAAGTTATTTAGCGTTAACCCTCAATATTTTCAAATTTCAAATACTTGATTACTATTGCCATTGTTGCTATGTTTTTAGGAACATTATTTATAATGTTTATGCCAAATTAACAAAATGATAAAAAATCTTAGGATTCTCCAAAATTAGAGCATAAAAGCAAATAAAAGTATAAAGGGGAACATGAAATTGTCTAATAAGTTTCAAGAGATCCAAAACACTTAATATATACATAAGGTTTAGTATTTAAAAATGAAACACACTTGATAGAGTCTGGAGGATTATATAAAAAATCCTCTATTCAATATATAGATATAAATAAACCATCGCATATCTTAGGTTAATAGAAATTAGAATCAAAGTACTTCGGAGAAGGATGTGATATTATTGATGGAAAATTATATCAATTGACTTGGAGAGAAAGAGATATGTAATTATAATTTATTAATATAATTTTAAGATTATAATATGATGTAGAGACATTAGAGTACTAAAAAACTATAGCACTTGACTAGTAAGTAGAGGAAGGATGGGGGATTACCCATCGATATTCAAATAAAAAACTAGAAATTCTCATTTCTGATGGAACATCAAATATTTACATTGCAGACTCTGAATTTAATGTTCAGAAAGTTATCAAAATAACCTATCCTAATGGAGATCCTACACATTTGATGAATGAGTTAGAATATGTAGATGGAATACTTTATGCTAATATATATTAAAGTAAAATTATTGCTGCGATTGACTTATCAACTGGGAAAGTTGTCAGAGAATATGACTTTACTGACCTCCATAACATAGTAAAGCCAAACAATATTGGAGACTGTCTAAATGGGATAGCCTACAATAAAAAGACTGATACGTATATTATAATATAACATTAAGATTTTGGATAACTGGAAAATTATGGCCATATTTTTGGGAAGTTAAATTAAAATGAATTATATCATTAATATGCTTTTTTATATTTCTACCACAACAAAATCTAATCAAATTATTATGCTGCTTAAAGTTTTGTAACCTATCATCCTATAATATTAATACCTTAATTAACTATTCAAAAGTAACATTCGAGTATTTAAATTTCTCTGCTATATAAGCAAATGTATCTCTGCATGCTTCAATGTCTGATAATACATTTATGACACTTGTTGAAAATTAATCTTCTTCCTGATAAAAATCTCTAACTGTATTCTCATTTAATCTATATATATTTAAAATTAATTTACTCTTTCTGTTCTTAACTTGTAACTGATTCCTTGATCATATTTTGTAAATATGATGCTGATTAAATATCTTTTTAGAGATTATTCTATATTTCCCTAAGAGTCTTTTTTGATGCCTCCTAACCACAAACTGTAGTGAGAACAAATTCACTAACAGTCTTCTATTTCTTAATTTCACTGACCAAAGGAGCAGTCTCTTATTCGAATGCCTTGATATCTTTTAAATAAGTCAAAACTATACATTTATCTCTAATTTGTCCTTCATACATAGCAGGGTTCTGGTTCTGGTTTTAGTTTTGATAATTGTAACCATATTACTATTGACCATACAATCCACTAACTTAATTATTTTATTAAGGATATGGAGGCTATGTTCCAGGGTAAGGAGGCTAAGTTCCTGGATATGGAGGTTGAGATGTGGGATAAGGAAGTTGCGATTACTAACCACCATATGGAGGCTAATTAACTGGCTAAGCTGTAGGGTATGGTTGACCCCCATACGATGGAGGTTATCCATAACCATTGTAAACATTTTATCCATAATTTGGCTATTAATATTGATTGTTTGGGTGAACATACCCTGGCGCAGTTGTCTTATCATAAAAGGGAAAGCATGAGGATAATTGGCTTATTAACTATGTCATAACTCTTTGCTATTTTAAGAATATATCAAATTCGTACTATCTATTTGTGATATCCCCATGACTATAATTCTGGAAGATTAGCCATAGAAATCAACGATCCATCATAATTTGAACCCTTTGCATAATAACTAGTTGCTCCAAATTTATATTAATCAGGATTAATCAAAAATATCTAAGGAGCTATCTCAGGGTATAAATATGGAAATTTTATTGAAGTGGCAATTTAATATTCCTTCTCCAAATATTTGATATTCACTAAAATCTATTTTAATATATCTTACAATCTCCTCTTATTTCTAGCTGCTATCTTGTTATACCTGAATCAGCTAATAATTTAAATTGATTATTTACTATATGAAAATGGATAAAAGGTCATCTTTTAATAATTAAACATAATGTTGGCAGCATCATTAAATACAATTTGTACATTCTTATAAGAATATCTGGATATTGAATGGTTGAATTCTTATTCCCTTGGGTATCTATCTATCATAAAAAATATTTAATTTTCTAATATATTTTAAACTTAAGAAAAATTTCTTATGGAATAGAGAATGATTATAATTTTGTTTATAAATTTGAGGTTTTATAATGACATATCAGATTTGAGTTCATTTTATTCTATCCATTTCATAACGAAGGTATATAAGGGAAAAATATTTGCTTAACTTATTTAATTTAACAAAAAAATTTATAATTAATGGGATAATCGAACACTACACAATAAAAGAACAATATGATAATAGTGGAATTCTTAACTCCTTAGCAAAAGCTAGAGAAGGATAAAATAATCGGTGCTTTAGATTAAGAAATGTAAAGAATGGATATTGATGAAGATATCACTATAATTAAAGATTATACCTCAAAGTATAAAGTTGATTACAGATAGAACATCTATACAGCTGATCCTGAATTAGTTTTTGATGTAAGATTTATACACTTAAATTTTTTAGAATGTTTTATCATATATTACTAAGCCAACGATTAACACACCAATAGAGTGGAGCAGTATTAGTTCATATTACATGAGAAATGTGAAAACTTTCTAACTTTTCATAGATAACTAGATTTATTCAAACATTTCACAGAGTGCTCCTTTTAAAATTGACCCTATAAATGTAGAGATCGTTTATACTCCAAAACATTGGGCAGAGAGAGCATATGGTTCAATAAGAGATGTCGGATAGACTATGAAAAGAGTTCTTACTGTAGCTGCCACTATCACAGGATTTACTTTACCAATTTATACAACTTATAATACTATAGGACCATTTTTAATGCCCTCGTTGCATGCAGCCAATTATTCTTTAATGGCATGCTAGACACCCAAAGCATAACAGGCAAAGGTAGCTGTTACCACTATGATGACGGTAGTTTAAAAATTTTAGAATATAATTGGGCCGCTTGCTTTATTAATTTAGAAAAATCTGCCCAAATCTTTATTAGTTGGAACAGGATTATACTTGGGGAAGGGAAAAATGTGGTCTATCATCAAGTTTACACTGAGTATTATGTTCCCATTCCTAAGTCCTATCTTATGGATGCTTTGAAAAATGAAATATATAATAAGATGATGTTTTCTATGTTTTTTTAAAATATATTTTGATTGGATCATTTTAATGCCTTTGTGGCCTAATCAATATATTAATCCAACGATGCTAATGCTTCATTGACACAACTCTTTTCATCGTTAGTCTTCAAACATGTTTCAAGTTAATTGCTCAAATATAGGGTTTTGTATTCAAATAATCGGAAGACTTATGACACTTTCTTTGATCTTTGATTCATGCCTATTTAGAGGAAAAAATATATATTTTAAAAATACACTCAGCGAATTTGTCAGCATCTCTATATTTCTAGCAGCTGATAACCTAATCTTCTGCAGCTTCTTCAGCTGTTACTTCTTAGAAGTGTTATAACTTCTTTTGAATAGGTTCAAATGCAGCACTGTTGAACTCTTCAAGTTTTTCGGACATATCAGAATTAATTTATTTATTTTAAATATCCTAATTTTGTTTGTCTCGAAGATTAATTAATTATATTAGAGAATTTATAGAAACATATATATTAGAATACTAAACTCCCCAAAGAAAATACTCAAAATGACTCAGTCAAAGTTACCCTGTCTCTTTTTCTTTGTTTCAGATTTTCTTCTCTTTGATTCAACTCTCTACCTAATTTAATTATCTGTTTATGGTGGTATTATAATTGGTTTCTTATCAGGCCTGCTTGCTTCTGCTACCATTTCAGATAATTTCTCGATTGCATTACTCAAATTCTAGTCCTAGCATCTACTGTATTAGCTTGTCAAAATAACCTCACCCATTTTATTCACATAATTTGGGAATTTCTAAATGAATTTTTTTCTCTGATGATCGTTCAACCAATCAGCTGTATTTAAATTAAATCTTATTTCTGCTTTTGAATTCGTTTTATTAACATGCTACCCTCCAGGTCCAGAGGATTTTGTGAAATTACATTATAATTTCTCTTTAGGAATAATTATCTTGCAGAAAAATTATTTTATTTTTATCATTTTTAAATAAAAATCTGTCCAGAATACCTTTAGTTTGGAATAATTGTTTTTACTAAATGATGATGAAGATTTGAGACCTAATTTATTTGAAAATTTTATATTATTAATTGGTGTCGAAATTACCAGTAGTGAGAATGAAATTCTAAGAAGAATAATCAAAAATCATCCTCTAACTATTGCAGAGTTATTATTTGCCCATCTGGGGATTCTATATTTTTGTGTAGTGCTATAGATTAAGCAGTTTCCCTTCTCCCTCGGATCTCATTAGCGAGAATTCTTTTATTCTGGGGCTTAAAACTTTTGTCTAACTGAGCTCGTAACTGATCGGCCTCATTTATTTTTCTTAGATAAATATCCTTAAGATCGCTGTGTATTTGTTTCTACTCCCTCAAGTTAGGATTTTCTCGAATTTTATTCAGTCTCTCCTCATTTAGTGATCTTATTCTTTTACGCCATTCGTCTTTGTTAACTTCCTTCTTTTATTCTGAGTCTCTTTTTGACTCAATCTAGGAATCATTTGTTAAACCAGTTGTTTTAGTAGGGCGATGAATGATGATGGAATCAGATTTCTTTTATTTTTTTTTTGAATTAGTGCATCCCATTAATATTTAATGCCTTAATTATTTTCGTATTTTCTCTAAAATAGATGGGATTTCTTGAGACTTATAATAAAATTCTCAAAATTTATAAAAGAAGATTTAATTTTTATTAAAAAAATAAAGATTAAAACTCAATATCTCTCTTTTATTGTCTTAAAAATGATGTCTTGTCTGTTTTTCCCGTACAGTTTTGAGGCGATCTTAGTGAAAACCTCATCTGGATTGAGATCCTTAGATATACGAGGTTGTCTCCTGTTTTGTTTAGATTCAGATTGAGGTTTTTCTTAAGAGATTTCAAAGTGCTCAGATTTTGTTCTTGGACCATTAACTACCAGGGGTATTTAATTAAGTTAAGGTAAGGTTTATGGAAGCATTTTCAAAGGACTTTCTTTCGCCGGTAGATATTTGAGTGAATCCATATATTCATCATCAGGTTAAAGAAACTGTTTCTAAATAGTCTAAGGAGACTTTTAAGTAGTCACGGTTTTGTCTCTTTCTGCTTATTTTTCGTTTTTAGCAGGTCTTTTCTTTTTATTCACCTTATTTACGTTTATTTATGGAAGATCCTGAAATATTTCCTTTTTTGTTTCCTTTTTACTAGAACATGTAATTCCCATAAAATTATGTTTATATATATGAAAAGGAATAAAAAATTTAAGTCCTAAGGATAACAAATTCAATAATTAGACAGTAATTTAATTGATGATTTTATATATACATTTCTTTCTTAAATTTTAAGGAAATTTATGACAATCTTTTACAGATTCTGAGAGTTCTCAATCATGAGAGAATCCAAAGTATATTTTAAGGTATTTTATATACAAACATATTTTTTAGTTTTTAAATTACACTAAACAATAAAGATTAAATATTTGTCAAAAATCAAAACTCAGCTTCAAGCATTTCCATTGTTATTTTTACTTCTTTATTACCATTTTAGTAAAGGACTTCTCTGGCTTTCTGAATTACTAATCCAGCCTACACAGATTATTTTTTAAGTCTCATAAGTTAGGCTAGTTGGCTGGTTTTGCAAGCAAATTCGAACACTAGGAAGGACTCTAAGTTAGTTTAGAAGTCGAATCTGTTGAAACTCCTCTATATCTAACAGGATTTAATTATTTATATTTCTGGTCATCCTCCTTCATTGCTTTCTTGTTTAGTTTATAATTGACGATGCATTTGGCTAGCTATTGCTTGTGATAAGAGAGTCTTTTAGGGGCTTGCTTTTATATAATTATGCTAGTTGCAGATTTGATAAATTGATTTTCGTCCCTTTCCTTCTCTGAACATTCGGATTTCATATTTGATTCCAATACAATTGTTGGAAGTTTTAGTTTATGTTTCTGACTTATGCAGCCCATATAATTATATGATATTTAATGTAATACGTTGATTATCATATGATGATATATGTTAATAAATAAGCAGTAACATCTGTAGAACTGGTTTATATGTGAAAATAAAAGAAAATAATTAAATTTTTGAAAAATGATTAAATTAATATTAAATTTATTTTTTTATATTATTTATATCTGATTGATCAATTTCCATACAGATCGTCATCATCCTAGGGTCTGTTTTACTATGCTCTCTAGAATTAGTTTCCTGCCTAATCTGGCCATTTGAAATTGAATCCTCCTGATTAGCTTCCTGTTTTTGAAGCATATGCAGGATCAAATTTCTTTTTGAACTCCTCAAACTTGTTTAAGTCCTATAAAAATATTTAAAATCAAATATTACAATGTTTGTCACTGATTTTCTTGCATGTCTTAGAGCCTCCTCAAAATGCTTTCTATTTAACTCAGGTACTGGGTCAAACTTCTACATTTATGCTGCTTGGTTGGGATTCATTTAGATGGCAGCCTTCAACTTAGCTTCTGCTTCAATAGCCTAAAATTAGTTTAATTTATTACATCTCTGACTGCAGCCTTTGCAGCTCTCTAGCAAATTTCTGTAATATCGGCTCCTGAGAAACCTTCTGTGATTCTGGCTAAATAACCCATATCGATGTTCTTGGCAATTGGAGTCTTTCTAAGATTTGCCTTAAAGACATTCAATCTTGAGGGCTCATCAGGTAATGGAATATAGATTAACTAATCTAGACGTCCTGGTCTAATAATGGCCTCATCTAATATTTCTGGTCTATTTGTTGCTCCAATGAAGAAGACACTCTTTTTGGCTGAAACACCATCCATTTCAGTGAGTAGTTGATTGATGACTCTATCACCAGCACCTCCAGCATCTCCTGCTGAGCTTCCTCTTTAAACAGCAATGGAATCCAACTCATCAAAGAATAAGACACATGGGCTTGCTTATCTTGCTTTATCGAAGACTTCCCTGACATTTCCTTCTGATTCTCCGAACCACATTGTCAACAATTCAGGTCCTTTGATTGAAATAAAGTTTGCTGAGCATTCATTTGCAACTGCCTTTGCTAGTAGGGTCTTACCACATCCTGGTGGTCCATAAAATAAGACTCCCTTTGATGGTTGCATACCGAATTTGGTGAATTTGTCTGGATGTTCAATTGGGAATAGAATCATTTCTTATAATTGTTTCTTAACATCTTCAAGACCTCCAATATCTTCCCACTTGACGTTTGGTACTTCAACAACTGTCTCTCTTAATGAGGATGGGTTGACTTATCCCATGGCAAATTTGAAGTGATCTTATGTAACAGCCATTGCCTCAAGAATAGCAGCATCTAATTTTTCATCCTCAATATCAATAACATCCATCTTTTCTCTAATGCACTATAATGCGGACTCAGTGCAAAGTGCAGCAACATCAGCTCCAACAAAACCGTGTGTGTCTTTAGCAATAGCTGCTAGATCAACATCTTCAGATAACTATTATTTTGTTTATAAATATTACCTTCATATTTTTGGTATGAATTCTAAGAATTTCCATTCTTCCTACTTCATCAGGGACACCAATATCGATTTCTCTATCAAATCTACCAAATCTTCTGAGTGCAGGGTCTAATGAATTGGGTCTGTTGGTGGCAGCAATAACGATAACTTATCCTCTTCCCTTAAGACCATCCATGAGGGTCAAAAGTTATGAAACTACTCTTCTCTCAACTTCTCCATTAACTTTTTCTCTCTTTGGTGCGATTGAATCGAGTTCATCTATGAAGATAATAGCTGGACTATTCTTTTCTGCCTCTTCGAATGCCTTTCTCAGATTTCCTTCTGCTTCTCCTGCCATCTTAGACATGATTTCTGGACCATTGATGAGGAAAAAGAATGCTCCTGTTTCATTAGCTACAGCTCTTGCGATTAATGTTTTTCCTGATCCTGGTGGTCCATAGAGTAAGACTCCTCTTGGGGGCTTGACTCCTAGTGTCTTGAACAATTATGGGTGTCTTAATGGAAGTTCAATCATTTCTCTGATTTATGCCATCTGCTTCCTGCATCCTCCAATATCATCGTAACCTACTTCATCAAGCTTCTCTTCGTCTTCTCTTTTAACGGGTTCACCTTCTGTGAAGAGTGTGGTGGTTGGTCCAACAATTCCGATGTCTCCTGGTTCTGTGGCAACGACCTGGTATTAAAAAAAAAATTTAAATTAAAATATTTACCTTGAATTCGACGGCTTTGAATCCACCTCTGCATATGAAATAATCACCCTTCTTGATTGGTCTGTAGGCATCTTTGAAATATGGAATTAAGTAAGTTTATGCTAGATCTCCTGTAATTCCTTCTATGGAATCATCGAATGGTAAGACGTGGATTTTGGTGAAATTTTTAACCTAAAAATATTTAAATAAAATTTTTACCTCCTCTAATGGCTTGATTGTGACAACATCTCCGAGTCTGATTCTAAGATTCTTTCTGACAACCTTATTCATTCTAATTTTCTCGTTGTCCAATTTATTGTCTACTATGGGGACACAGACTGTCTCCTTTCTCTTCTTTCCCTTAATGAGAATTGGGGCTCCTTTGAAGATTTTAAGCTCTTGCATTTTGGCAGCAGATAATTGAACGACGGTGTTATCGTCTTATAAGGCTTCTTCGGCTATTAGTCTATTTGGAGCCTTCTTCTTATCTAAGATAGCTGTAGAAACATCTTTCTTCTCTGGCGCAGGTGGTTTGTTATTGCTAAAAGTTCATTTAATTTTTTACTTCTAATCCATCCTAATCTGTATTTATTTTAATTAATTAAATTTGAAAACAAATTTTGTTCGATTATAAAGTGCATTTTTCGAGATTTTTTTTTAATATATAATATTTAAATATAGAAATATATGATATTTTCTTTGTTTCAATTTCTTCTTATGGACAAACTATTTATAAAAATAAAATAATACTCTGGATCTGATCTAAGAACCTTAAGGGCTTTCTTTAAGACTGCTAAGGTCTTTATGAGTTATTCTCTCTCTTATGTAATGTAAGCGGGCTAGAGAATATTTTAAATATCAATACCTCTTCCAATTGTTAAAAAATAGTATCACTCTTGTTTATTTACTCATACAAAGTGTATTACATCTTATCTAAAGATTGTTTGACTAAATAATATCCAATATACTAGATTATATATTTGTAAAATTACCTTAGGAATAGAGTCTCTTAAATTCCTGATTAATATTCTGTAATAGAAATCAACTCTTGTTCTTAATTCTCTGACCAAGACATCTTTGGGATTCACACTTCCCTTTTATTTAAATTTCAAATCTGTTTTAGTTGTCATGTAATCTTCATCATTAGTGAAAATGTAATGCATCTCAGAATCCAATTAATTCCTTACAACCTATTCTGCCTTGTTTTTCTATGCTTCAAGCACCTTTCTTGATAAATCAGAAACTTCTTCCAAAATCATAGGGAATCTCATGAACACCTTTGTTAATATATTTTAAGAGATTTCATCCATGTAGGTGAATATTTCATCTAATATCTCTTAAGCAGGGGTTAGTAGATCTTATACTTTAGGCACTATTAAATATAAAAATGAATCGAATGAGGGAAATCCTGGAATTGTGTCTCCTTAATGTAATTCATCAGCTTTCAATATTTCACTATCAGAGTAATCATTACAGACTTTATAGTCAGATTTACTTTCATCCTTATATAACTCTGCAAACATTTTCTTTATTTTAGCTCCACCTGTCAATTATATTTCTGACGGATCATCATCTTTTCTGTCTTTGAATTCATTTTTGTCATATTTTCCATCCATTGTATTTTTGAATCCATCTGTATATTCTTTGAGTAGATTATATACAATCTATATCTTATCTTTGTGGTCTTATGGAAGTGATGGACCCAATCTTTTGAGTCTATCTTCACATTCATCCTATTTTTTATCTATTTCCTCCATGATTAGAGGTAGGGATTTTCTAATGTGTAAATACATTTGGCTTGTTAGCTTTTCCACTAAGGACTTTGTTCCCAATACTTCTTGTGGAATGTGTGAGAATTTTGGATTCTATGTAAAATACTAATTTTCATTTTCCAATGCCTTGCCAACAGGAACTTTATTTTTAATATCTGCTTGAGATCTATTTTTAACACCTACTAAACCTAGTTGAAATTTAATCTCACTATTAAGAAGAAGCTTCTCTACATCTGAACCCTCACCCATGATGTCTATCTTAGTCAACACTCCAATTGTTCTTTAACCAGTAGGATCTAATTCTAATGCCATTTTTAATGAATGTTAGACTGAGAGATCCTAAGTCGCTGGCATGACACATAATATAATTGTTCTTTCATCTTGGCAATATCTAATAATATATATATAAATGTATACTTTCTACAAATATCCTTAGTAACTTTCTCGATGGATTGGTCTTAATCTGAATCTTTTAAGGGAATTAATGTTATTCCTGGAAGATCGATCATTGTTAAATCTGGAGCATCTGGACTGTAAATAGTAAGCTCAATTGGAAAGTCGATGATATCTATTTATATTCAATTTAAATTATACTTTTTCTTTGACCAGCCATTTTGTCTGTAAGATCATCTATTGTTTTTCTTACCTCCTCGAAATCATAAAATTTCTTTCCTGGTACCTCTTTAAATGTTGCCCAAGGTTAGGGAATATGTTGAGTATGTACTAATCTCATTTCTAATGGTCTTCTAGTAACGAGTCCCTTAAAGTGTGGATTATGATGAATACTTCTCCTCTTGGTAAAAAATCGAGTCCGACAACATTTTCTAATAAGGAGCTCTTTCCCGCACTCTACATACCAAGCACACATATTCTTGGTAGCGATATGTGATCTGCTACACCTGTATCACGTAAATCATCAATTATGTTCACGTACTTTCTCATATTATCCCATAACTAACCAGATTTCATGAGTTTTTAATTAAAAATAATATTATGTTCCCTTAACGATTTATGAGTAAAAGCCCTCTTAGAACATAATCACACACTCAATAACATGTTCAGCAGCAATATGTTATTTTGTAGGATCCTATGAAATAAATGGAAGAATTAAGGTTAGGATTTTATTCTTATCAATAGAAATCTATTAATTGAATATCAAAGAGCCAACCATTCCAAGTAACAATAAATAGAGGAGTTAACAATTACTAAAGATGGTTATTTTAAACAAATAAAGGAATTATCTGATTTAGTAAATTCGTTGAAAAACGAAAATCAACGTATTGTAAGTCTTCTTAAAGAGAAATAAGGGGAAATAGAATAGATATAGTTAAGTAATAAATCAATGATTGATGATTTTAATAAATAATTTGAATCAACTCTAAGAATGAGAATAGAGTCTGATATTAAGGAGATTCATAATCGATATCTAAGGGTAAAAATAATATTTATAAATAGGAAATAAACACCTTAAAATTAAAATTAGTTGAATATGAATAAATTATCAATTCCCTTAAGTAAGATGAAGAAATAAGCATAAAATCTAAAACTATCGATGAATTATTGATTTAAATGGATATTAAAAATAATTATATTGACTCCATATTATCTGAATATTGCGATTTAGATGAGAACTATCACAATTTACAGCTTACTCATGCTGACTCATTAAGTTCAATTTAAAAGAGGGATTAATATATTTAATAAATTTTGGGTGAATGCAATAATATTAAATTATCGGAAATAAGGACTTGAAGAATATGATTTTTAATTTTTCGTTTATTTATATACTTTTTAGTATTCAAATTCTTTTTTTTAATTATTTATTATCCATCACCTCTTTGAAGAGATTCATTTTATATGTATCCCATTACTTCACCTTTTTGGATTCGTCATAATCAAATATATGATCGAACTCATGCTTTCGCTTTATTCCATCTATTAAAAATTATTTCAGTGGATTAGGTATTATATGCAAATTGGATTTATTTAATTTGTAAACTACTGTTTCTGCTGCATCACTTATTACAGTTAGTCTGCTTGGCTCGCATACATCATATTTCAATTCTTAGATTTCTTCATCAAATGCCTTATATTCTGAAAGTAAGGCTCTACCCATAAAGAAATCCCCTCTCACCAAAACACCATAGTGGAAATGAAATCTAAATGCCTTATATTCTTTGTTTTCGAAGATTTCTTAGTACTAATATGATTATTGTATTGGGGATGGTTCGAGTACTTTCAAGTTTAATGAATGGTGTTTAACTCTTAATTTTGTATCTTCCCTTGTCGCCGAATCTAATAATGTTTTAATAATACAATCGATTAAACCAGTTTTCAGAGGTTTGTTTGTTTTGTCAGGATAACCTAATGATTTTAAATCTCTAATAAAGATTTCTTCTTTTACAAATTTACATCTACCCTTGGCAACTATGTAGAAATATCTTATATAAATATTATTTAATACTTCTGTGGTTCTTACTCTTTTAAAATTACTTAACCTAGTCTGTATGTCTATTATTCAAGTAGATTTGCTATTGGAATTAATTGCATATTGCTTAATAACTAATATAGATATCATACAATACATCAAAACATGGCATGATACTTATTGTTTTTATTTTATCCTCTAATTCTTATGTTATAACATTCAATATAATTGATTAAAACTTTTCCCTGCTTACAGCCAAAAGATAAGTTGTTTCAGCAGCTTGGATAGATGCACTTCTCATAGGCTGAATATTCTAATACTAGTCTCTTTATTCTTCCTATTAGTCTTTTTTCCACCAATTCTTTGCCTTCTCTTTCTCTTATTCCTTATGCTACATTTCATTTCTAATCATTTTTAGATTGTATTTGACTCCAGATGCTAGATCTGATGATTCATTTTTAGAGATCTTGGTTTTACTATCTATTAATGCTAATTCACCAAAGTTTTATCCATCATACAAAGTGCTTACTACTGGTCCAAGATCATCTTCGGGATTATGAGGATTCTTTATTCTCACATGGCATGCTCCTGTCAAGATTATGTACATTTTATCTCCTCTATCACCTTATTTGAAAATGTATTCTCCATACTCATATTTAACTATTTCAGACAACTATAATAACAATATTCTTGAATTAGGTTTGAATTTCTCAAAAAATTTAAGTCTGCTTATCATACTCTCAAGCACTAAATATTATTCTAAATATCTTACAATCATAGTTTCGTTAATCATAAGGTTTTTGTATTTCCTTTATTATTATTGTCAGTTCATCAAAAGTTAATTTATCACTAACCTTAAGATAATTAGCTGGCTTATCTTTTTCTTATTTTTCTTATTAGGCTCTTTGCCTTTCCTCCATTTAATCCAATTAATGAAATTTTAATTTAATCTCTTTTAGATTATGATTAATTGATTCATTTAATTCGTCAGCAGCAGCAAATAGCCCTTCATTCTTTTATAAAGAAATATCTTTAATTTTTATATCATCCTCCAACATTTCATAACTATCTTCTTTTTCAATAAACTTTTCATCATCATCCATACCAGATAATAATGAGTTATATTGATCAAATTTATCAATTATGACATCCTTTTTAGCCATAGCTTTCTTTTATTCTGCTTTCTGCTACAGTACTGATATGTAGGGTCTCATGTCATCTAAAAAGAAGTTTTTACGTTTCTTAATGTATTCTTTCTCTTTTTATGATAAAAAATTGTTCTCTAATTCTAAATGAGAAAGAGATTTTTCTTTAACTTCTTGTATTTCTTGCTTATCTTAATCAAGCCTAGCTTGGTATGCTTATTTTGTTAGTTGCATCCATTATTCAGATAAATGACTCTTTGCACTATTGATTGGCATAGATGCAGTTCCTAAATTTGAAGTTTTAGGTCTCTAAACAGATGTTGGTACTCTTCGTTTTATTTATTATGATTGAACTTATCTGACAGCAAGAGTTTTTTCTATTACATCTCTTTGTCTTTCCAACTTAGAAGATTAATTTCGAGGTATTTGAGAATAATTAGTAAGTTTAGAGGATTTTAGTCGAGTTAAATGTTTATGAACATTGTAATTTTATCCAGCCTCTCTTACATCATACTATGTTATGATAATATAAATACTAAATATTCAGGAAATTTATTCTAAATGATAACTTCCTCATAATTTGGATAAGGAGGATTGAACTAAACCTTTTGAATCATGGCTTTTAGGTCTCTAACTTCTTTATTTCTTTTTAATGCATTTTCACTGGCACTTTAAACTCTAACTTCCATTGGTGGGTCAAATTGGGTCTCTTTTGATTATTATCTCTCGTTTATCGCATCCTCAGCCCTTGGGTTGAAAAACTGACCTTAAGGTTATTACTATATGAATTGTGGAGCTTATTAAACTGTTTTAGATTGTGATGGCATCATTATAGGAAGTCCTAAGTTTTATCATAAGAATACCCTTGACTATCTTAGTTGCAATATATGCAGACGTAATCCTGCTGTCTTTCTTTTTCGGTAAAGCATTGACAGATTTGTAGTTAGTGTCAAGTTTGGTTTCTTCCTGATAATCTTTTTATTTCTACAATAAAGTTTTCATTTTTTAATAATAATCATTGCTTTTTTTCTGGAGATACAGGTTGTGATTTTCTTTGAGTGTTTTTTTATGTTTATTGATGTTAAAGTTTCGATATATCTTCATCATATGCATATCCATCAAAAAGAGCTATTTTATTTTTAGAATATAATACCTTAGACAGTGTTCCTCCTCAATAGAAGTGTATTTTCTTGCTACTAGTCTTCGTTCAGCTGGGTCTCCTCTGAAATTTGGTTTTAAAAATCAAAATTGTCATCAACAGCCTAATTACATATATCTTACTCCAGGAACATAAAGCGCCTAGACTTGTTTCTTCAGTAGGTCATCCCATGGGTAATTTCTCAGCCAAGCATGGTGCAAGATCTCTTCGATTCCGTTCGATCCTAATCTTCTCTCTGGTTTTCTTTGAATTAACTACATTAATGTTAAATCGATACTTAATTCACAAAATCTACAGCATTTTCACTCCACCCTGGAGGAGCTTCTTCCTTTTTAATTTGAACTTATTTTGCCAAAATTTATTCCCTAATATCCTATCTTGATCTTCCATTATAGGGTCTTCTACCAAGCATCAACTCATAGGTTATAACTCCCAAAGCATAATAGTCTGCAACTACTGAGTGATCCATTCTACACATCACTTCAGGTGCCATATATCCTGGTGTACCTGAAGTATCACCTGCATTGTTTCCTTTGTTTATTCTTGCAATTCCGAGATCTGTTAAGTGCATGTATCCTTCTTCATCTAAAACTAGGTTTTCTGGTTTGAGATCCCTATGAATGATTCCGTTTTAATGTAAGTAAGTTAGAGATAATAAAATACATGCAACGAAAAATTCTATAAAAATATATTTTTTATAATACTGGTTTGATTTTCTGAAAATCTTCTCATTTTTCCGAGATGGAATCTGAGATCGCCTCCTGTTAATAGATCGATAATGAGAAACAGATTCTCTCGATCTTGAAAGGCATATTACATATTAACTAGAAAAGGGTGGTGTAAATGTTCAAGAAGATATTTTTCATTTAGAACAGAGTTCACACTCCTTTTTTATATAATTTTTGCCTTAGACATCTCTTTCAATGCATAGAGCTTCTTGTTCCTCTTCATTTCAACTCTCCATACTCTTCCGAAACCCCCTTTACCGATTACATACAAAAATTTAAAATGATGTTTATTGATAGGTTCTTTAATAAAAAATTTATAAATTGTACCCTCCATTTTAATAACACTAACTGCCTGTGTCTTTTGATCGAGCTCGGCCGTGGATTTTCGCTTCATTTCTATTTTCTTGTTTTTATCTCTATTGGATGGGGAATTAGGTGCTGATTCTGATAGGCCCTGGTTTAGCATCTACTCGCTTCTACTTTGTTATTAAGTTGATTGAAACTTATTGGATTGCGATGATAATTTGACTTTGAAGGATGTCTGGGTGCTACTCAGTACGTTGCTTTTGGATTCTACTTTTTTCGGTATTACCTTAGACTTCGAATAGCTATTGTCATAGAGTTGCGAGTTGGATAGGTTGCTCTTTTAGTAGTAGTTATTCATATAGTTTTCCATATGCTAATAGAACTAAGGTTTCTTATCCTTTTATTTCGATTATGGTCGTTGGTCTTATAATTGAACTAGATGACTTTATAATTGTTTTTGCAAGAACATCTATTGCATTTAATACTACTTCTCCCTATTAGGTGACTAGTGAGCCGATATCGAATTGGCTACTTTGATTTCCCTCCTACTATCAGGATTAATTGCACTTTATTAATTTGACACCTTTATGAGAGGACTAGCATTTACAACTGACCTCTTACGTATGCAAGTAGGGCAATTCTTCTAATTGCATTAGCATTAGGATATATCCACCTTCTTATCCCAATTGCCAGATTGTTTACGATTTACCTATGATGCCTTTAAAGGTTCACCCTTAAATCTTATTTTAGAGTTTAGTTATTATTTTATTAACAAGTCCCTTAGATTTTTTGCGGTCGATTAACTCATATCGTTAATATAAATTTTTTTTTATAAAAATCAATTAACTTAAAATGCTTATCTTTTATCACCTAATTGTAATGAAATGTATCCATCACTCCATGTTATGTCTATTTTTGAAGTGTCTCCTTATATAATTTTCTTATCTTTCTCAGGACGTGCATTTAAACCTAATATTGTACCAAAAAATCTTTGTATATTAGATATAAATACCCAGTTTATTTAACCTTCCAAATCTTTAAGGTCCAATCTATATTTGAAAAACTAGCCAATAAATCTCCATTCTAATCAAAGGATAAGGCACTCACTTAACCAGTATGTCCTATCGTTTAATTATCTATTACCTTCTAATTGTCTCCATCTCTATGCAGTTCTCAAATCGTATATGTAGATATTTATTCCAGATCCAATTGCAATCTTTTGTGTTTACTAATGGAATGATATGCACTTATATAATTTGCATATCGTTTATAAAGCTGTCGTTACAGACTTTTAGCAAACCCTTCTTAAATTAGGATTATTTGGATCAAGGGATCTTAGTTAAATTAATTCTAATACTTTAATATGATTTCAATCAACAATGGTAGATACTATTATGCATTTTAAGATTAGTATTTAATATAATTCCTTATGAGATCGATTATTGAACATGGATATAAGTAATGAGTTTCTAAATTCAATATATCTTGTTTTATTATGTTGGAAAACTCTTAAAAATGTAAATTTGCTATATTTATAATGGATCTTTTTTCATAAGAGAAATTAATTATTGAAATAAATACTTTACAATTAAATCTTTTATTCTCTTCTTCATTTCTTCTGGCTGTTTATTAATCTTATCAAAAACGTTCATGGCTTTCTGTTATTAACCATCTTTTTAGATTGATTGCATATAATCAATTACAGTGTTATAGTTGAAAAACATGAATATAAAGCATCTTAACTAATCAAAAGGCTAGATTGAGTGCTTGAAAGTGCCCATACAATCTGCGAACACCTTTAACAAAGCTGCACATAACTAAGGATTTATCACACAATTTGCTAAACTATTTTATAATGATAATATAATACTTGATAAGCTTTAAAACCTACTATTAGTGGATAGGATCTAAAGGTAATATATTATTTCCCTCTTAAAATTCTTACAAATAGTTTTCTAGTATTAGAAGCATAACTTAAACATTTGAATAATGGCTTTCCTACGATAGTAATTATCGTATTTTTTGATGAGATTCCAAAAGATCTTGCTATTTACTGTTAATAACAGATATGATCAGATTACAAGCAGCTGTCATAATCTCATTCTATTCATCTATTGCAAAATTAGCCAATATTTGAATATTTAAGGGAATAAAATTCTGATCTATTAAGTGATTATTTCTTGTCAGAATTTCTGCAGTTTGTATCATTAAATTCGTAACCTTTTAGTTATTCTTGTATTTCTAAAGAATGTAATAATACTGAGAATTAAAATGAATGAATACCATAATAATTAGGGATTGAATGCAGGTTAAATACTCTGAGGTAGCCCATTAACTTTTCAATACAAAGGATACTGCATTACCAATGCTTTAGATGCCAATATATGGTTGAAAGACATTAGATTAATTGCTAAAATATTTAGAATGTATACTTTAAAAATTATTAAATCTCTTTATTTAAGGTTTGGTCTAATCGTTATTAATACACCATTGAAAACAATCTATCATCACTCTCAGTTTATTAACTTATCTTTAAGTCCCAGAATTCCATTTCACCATGTTTATTAAAAAATGACCTACATTTCTTTTATTTTTATTTTCTATTATTGTGATCTATCAAATAAAGTATCTCAGCTGCCTTTTGTTAAGTAAATTATATATTATTAATATTTCCAGCAACTTCATACAATGATGGGTGTCCAATAGGTGCCTTGACAAAATTATTTCTAAAATAAAACTCTATTAAAACTAATGGTGGAGATATAGATTTCTGAAGTTCTTTCTTAAATTCATTCAACTTATGAATTTATTTCAATTTTTATTTGGTTTTTTCGAGTTTCTATTCAACCTCAAATAATGAATGATACTACTCAATATTCACAACCCTTTTAAAAAAACCTTTCTGATTAAAAATATATGCTAATCCCTATTTTATTTATAATATATTACTTCATTTGTTGTCACAACCCAATATTCCCCTTGATAGTCAAAATATAAACCTTAAATCAGAGCAGTCTATTTTACTCCAATAAATTTAATTAGTATCTTACAATTAAATATTATGACAATTGTCTAATGATGTTATTATATATTACATTATTTTCTAATTATACAGCTATATATCCTGTTATGGGATGTTATTCTTATTCAAATGATGTATTATGGATGTGATGTATTCTTAATATCCTCTAGGCAGAGCAAGGCATTAACACACTATTCGATTGATTTATCACATTATACTATAATCCCTCTTTAATGAATGTCTATTTCTACAAATTAGATATATTCACTATTTTGATAAGATAATTTTCTACTTATTAGCATTCTTCCTGTTTATGATGTTGCAATCAAAGTGCCTTCATGCACAAACAAATAGTCAACTGGAGCCTTGTCGAATTGTATTATATGGATTGTATAGTTATCTGAGTAGCTCATAGGAAACCCATAGATGTTTCCGTCATCTGCACCAAACCAATAGATTGGATAATTTAAGTCTTCTCCAATAAATGATGAAACAAGCTTTAATTCACCAATTCTGTATTTTATTTAGCTAAAATATCTAATTGATAGTATAAATTTTACTTTCCTTTGAAATAATGAGATAGTATTTATTCCAAAAACTCATATAAAGATTAAGTTGGCTATTTTAATTGATACTATCCTAATGCGATAGACTTCTACAATATGAGGGCAGAATCTTATGATAGAATAGATTTTGGATTTACTCTTACGTTAGTGTTTCCTAGTAAAATACCATCTTCTTTTTAGAATAATGAAAAGTTATAACTCTTAATCACTAATATAAATATTATTTTACAATCTGAAAAGTCATAAACATTTAATGCATCTTCGTATACTTAATATATCTTGGATCCGCTCATACATACTCTATTGATGTATTTTTTAATATCCTTTGGTATTAGTTATAATGATTTTTCTATATTATATTTATGAACTATCGATTAAGGATTGTATTATAGTTTTATTAGTTTCTAGCCTGCCATCTTGGTGATCTAGAACTCTTTGAACCCATATACAAAATCATCGTACTATTTTCCTAATCCCAATATGGTATAAATATCTTCCAATAAAATGGGATATATCTAACTATTCTATGAAAAAAATAGGATGTAGTTATCGTAAACTTCACAGGACCTGAATTTAAGTTTAATAGTTGGTAAGATGCATATGTAGTAAGGAGTAGTATATGTTTCAAAAACTAGCCAAATTTATTTCGATTAAACTATTATAAAAAATTGTCCTGTAAACATCATGAATTTGATCGGTTAATTGTGTATATAATCGGCTCTTGTAATTTGAATTCCATCTTATAATTTCATTTCCTAAAATTCTTATATTGTTTGGGAATGGTTCTTGAGATATTCATTGTAGGTAGTATATTTTTCATTGTTTAAGGGAGAAAAATTGATCAAATGAAAGACATTTTATGAATCCAAAACACAAACAGAATTAATATCAACTTTACATATACCCTTAGCTTGAATTTGCAACTCTTTTACTTATTTCATTTTCCATATATCAAAAAGATAGATATTTTTTTATCCTTTTATTGATAATACAAAGTACCTGCAAATATCAAAAATCTACATTAGTTTCCATTTAGTGGATAGCAACCAATTATTGTATCAGAAAATACCTCATGAGGAGATATGCTTAAACATCTTCCATCTCTAATATCAAAAATTCTAATTCTTTAATCTTGATGAAATGTCACTAAACATTCTTCAACTTTGTCCTAATTTTTTAAAATAACAATGTACCAAATAGTTATAAAAGGGTATTCTAACTAAAAACATGAATCTCAAAGGACCATGTGTTTCAGATATTGTAGGATATATTAATGTTCGAGGTTGGTAATGCTTCCAAATTATTATTTCCCCATCAAGACCAGCTGTTATATTTGGCATTATTTAGATTACTTTATGATCTAATTTGTTTCTGTACAAAAAGGGTATTACAAAATTAGGCATTTATATTCCTATATTTTATAAATAAAGTATAGGAATGCAACAATAAATTAGCTAATTAAAGGAATTAATACAAACAGACTAATTTAAGAATAAGTAAAAATAGATAGGATAATTGATCTAAAATATTATATCACAAACTATATAAGGAGACATTGAAATGTTCGAAATTTTTATGGAACAGAATATTTTACATAGATTATTTCATATTCTATCAAAGTCAGAGCAAATACCTTCCTTAGTATCAGAGGTATTTATGATTATATTTGATAGGTATATGAATCGGTTGCATCATTAATAATCAATATCAAGGATCCATTTAGAAAAAATTACATTTTGTCTCATTAAATAATAGCTGATATGATTGACTGGCAAACTCCATTTAAAAATATCACTAATCACGAAATTGTATCGGTTTATATTGGATTTCTGAATACTATTGTTTAGAAAATGGACAAAGAAACTTCGATGTTTTTCATAAATATTAAATCACCATAATTTCCTTTATTATGGAATACTATAAGATTCTACAATTATTCTGATTTGTTAGTTAGGAATATGACTAGATCGATTGTGTTGAACTTGATGAGAGTTGACTCAGAACACATTTAAGCGTACCTAAAATCCTATCCATTCATAATCTATTATCGAGATTTAGGAAATTAATTGATTTTTTAATTTAAGAAGGTTGATGATAGCATTAAAAATATAGGATGGGAAGGATAAGGCAAGAAATGGTCCATAATTCATGACTAAATATAGGAATTAGTTGAAATAGTCTCATACATCCATGATTTGGCTTCCTAAGCTCAATATTATTAACTAATTCTACAAAATAGCTTGATAAAATGTTTTCAATTATTATCAAATATATTCTAGGGTTCAAAAATACTATCAGAACAATTTGCAATACAAATGATCCACATATTTCTAGATTAATTTAAGGATATTAAGGAGATAAAATATATCTTATTCGGAACCATATTGAATTAATAGTAATAAATTGAGATTGTTGACATAAAAGATTGGATTTACTCAAATTATCTGGATTAAGATAAATAATTTCTAATAAAAGTAACGAGAGAAATATATGATTAAGTTAGACCCATTGATATCAAAAAATTAGTTAATACCAATTTTGAGATAAGATAAACTATAGAGGAACTACAAAGACTCTAAAGTCAACCAATAGATAGGATAAAAATTATAGATGATGGACTCAAATTCTTAAATAAGTATATTAGAAATGATTACTAGACAACTAATATGATTTACTTAATATATGAGCTTTTAGTAGAGGATGTGAAAGATTATTCCTTATTTTTTAATAATGTATTATATATATTTAGATTAGATATAAGAAATATTTGATTCTTAAGAACACCCTCTTGTCACATATTTAACTATTTTAAGGATCATTGAATAGACTAAAAATGTAGAAACCATCAAATAAATCTATTAAATAAACCAAAGTGAAATAAAGAAACTGATAGAGTAAGTTTCTCTGACATACTAATAATTTGAAACAATATTCAAAAAGGATTTAATCATTCCATCCAAAGAATTTGTTTATTATTAGTTTGCTAGAAACTATAAGAATGACATTTACTACGGAATACTTAGGACTATGGAACTGATGCTTGAAAGCAGAGTTCTTTTTTCAAAACACAGATTATTTAAAACATTAGATAATTACAATTCAATATTTATAGATATTAATGACATTTAGTGTTAGCAATTCTAAATTGGTTAAGCTTAAAAAGAATCTGAGAGCATAAAATGTTAATTTAGTTAGACTGGGCATTTCTATAACCCTGATATATGGTAATATTTGTTATAATTAAAGTTACTTAACCAAAACTAATCACTTCTTACATATTGTATCTATTAACAAATCTCAAATTAATGATATTATATTTTCCTGTCTCTACTATCAACTTAAACTTGAAAAAATTGAGAGAGCACCCACCATATGTATTACTATGGTTAATAATTAGAATGTAATTTAATTATATATCAAAGGCATGGATAAAATTCTATGATGAGTTAGATAAGCAATATGTTTTGTGTGAATATGAGCAGAGTCTAGAAAAATTTTCCGAATATTATAAAAACATGATTTTATAAAAATTTAATTGAGAAAAAACATTCTCTATTATTTATTATTTAAATATGAAAAGACAATTATTACTACTAGTAAGTGGTTTAAGCGATAGTGTTCAGGTCTACAAGGCTGTTAATAGGTATTCAGGAGCAGAATTGAAACCTTGTGAGGAAACTAATTCTATCATAAATAATCTATATCAATTGCTTCAATTTTCAATCAAACAACTGTTTATAGTTTACTTGATAGAAATCATAATAGATTTCTTTGGGCTTTTTATTTTCAAGATTATTGGATATCCTATTATAATACTTTATTTTATAGAGAATAATGTGAGATCACTGATTCATATTTCATAAATTACTTCAAATGTGTAAAAGTTTGAATCAGATCAATAGAATAGGCAATATTTGATCAGATAGCTGTAGTAGGCAAGACCAGGGAGTGGATTAGCTAACATTATATAAGATCTGAAACTTACTATGCAAGCGTTAATTTTCAGCATGATTTTGTTAACTTAAACATCTCTTTTAGATATTATAGTTCTTGTAGTTCCAGATGAATCCTTACTAAAATTTATTTTACTAAATCTAGACTTCATTTTTTATGCTGTTTACATATCTGTAGGATACTACTCCCTTAAAACTCCATATAGCGAAGATTTTCCATACTTTTTACACATTTATTTTGGATATTGGGTCGGCTATTCACTGATATTATCATATTTCCTTAACTTAATGTTCACATTCCCAAAGTTAGGAATCGTCTTTTCACTATTCTAACCTTACTTTCTCATTCGATGTTTCTAAGTAGATCCACCTGAGAGAAGCCAATTTGATAATGTTACAATTAAAGAGGGTAAGATAATTCATAATAAATAGGCGTATTGATGATTTGGGAAGAATTTCTTGGAAATAAACAATTAGATAGATCATCTTACGAAGTGCATTTGAGAGCTTTTAATGCCTAATAGAATGATTACAGAAAAGAGGCTAGAAAGTCAATAGGCTGGTTCACTATTGCCAAACACATTAGACCATTAGTCATTGAACCAATAAGCAAGCTATTCTAAACGTTCATGAGAATATACTATAATTTTATGAATTGAGTTTTCATATTAAAATAATAATTTTTAATTTTATGTTAAGAAAAAGCAAACAAATTAAGAAGACTAAGATGGAAATCGAACAAAAGGCAGTTTAGATTGCCAAATAAAATATTCCTAAGCCTAAGGTTAAGCCAAAAGTTCCTGAAAAATAGAAAGAAGTCCTTAAAAGCACTAATGCATAGTATAGATCATATCTTCATTTAACAAAGAAAATTATCAAAATAGATTATAATTTAGTTGAAAAAGCATTCCTGTCACTAAAAAGATTTAATGATTAAGAGGATAAAGTATACTTGATAATTTAATTATCGAAATGTCCATCTGTGGAAGAGGCATCTTCAATTCAAATGTATATAATTTCAAATAAAAAAGACCACTTAAACACAACTTAGGAAATAGGAAAATAGGTTTTATTGTAAAAGGAGATGAATTCAAACAAAATTTAATGAAGACTGAGTTGTATAAATAGTATGATTGTCAATTCTTAAGTTTGACAGCATATTTAGATAAGGCATAGGCTAAATTAGTATCATCGATGGATCTCATTTTAACTTAATATGATTTGCATAATAAAATAGTCTCTAAATAATATTCTAGGTATTTATGAGTAATTATTATAAAGAAAGGTGTATCCATTTCATGTGAAGAATGTTCCATTTGAGTTCAAGAAGGATTATAAAATATAAAACTATGAAGAATATTTAAGTTTTCTTATAAATTCTAGTTTTACCATGATAATAAATTAACCAAAGCAATAGATAGGAATAGGAAATCTGAGGATGACTTCCTAATAACTTAAAGATAATATAGAATTAGGATTATATGAATTTGTAGCAAAAGTATTAAACTATACAAGAGGAAACACCATAGATAATATTTATTTAAAGACAAATAATTCAATCGAATTATTAATATACGAAAGAGATAAATGATTTAAAATTTATATCCATAAGATGATTTCGAAACCTTAGTTGGTATTACCACATTCTTGAATCATGGACAATAATTCAGCTGTCTTGTGAAACATAAATTCAATGACTTCATAGTGAGAGAAATTGATATGGAGGGAAATGTTGTAAACATCAAAGATCCTAAATTATGGAAGGATTTCGATACTGTTAAGTAGGAGCATAAAAATTATATGGATCAGGAGAAAAAGCAGGAAAAAGTAAATCCATTCAAAGAATTTGTCTTTGATGATAATTTAATCCAATTATCAGATGACACTTTAGGAAAAGAGTAAACTATAGAATTGATTGCGTTGATTGAGAAATTGAAGGTGAACCCCAATAGTCACAAGTTTGAGATTAAAGTACCTCTTCCTGCAGAAAAGGAAGAAAGAATTAAAATTCATAAATTTATTAAGGATAAATTTCCTTTTTTAGAAAGTTTAACCAAAAATGCATCCAATTCAAAAGTTAAGATAACTAAAGAACAGATGAAGGATGCCAAATAAGCCGATAAACTAGGACAGGAGGTTTTTAAAGAACATATTTTAATAAAAATCCATACTGCGAATTTTAAGAAATTTATGGCAAATTAATTTTAGAATGAAGAAAATAAGTAAGAAAAGAAAGCTTTTGTGAAATTTGTACTTATGAAAAGAAATTTAGATACACTAAATGCAGGATATTTAATAGCAAAATTTCTTAATATAAGTAACAGGCATTTTGGTACTGCAGGCATCAAGGATAAGAGAGGCATAACAACATAATCAGCAACATTACAAGGTATTGCGATAGAGTAACTTGTTGAATTGATGGCAAGAAAGAATTGGAATTCCAATATACTTCTCACAGATTTTGAATATGTTGATAAGGGATTAAGTCTGGGGGATTTGTAGGGTAATAAATTTAATGTGGTGTTGAGACTCACTTAACTGCTCAATGATGATTAGGATTGGGAATTTTTCAAAAATGTTAACTAATTAAAAGAAAAAGGATTCATAAATTATTTTGGATTATAGAGATTTGGCTCCAGTCATTAAATTAAAACTCACGAAATAGGAAAACATGTAATTTTGAGAGATTGGAAATAAGTTATTTATAAAATTTTGATATCTGCATTAGGTAATAACGAATTAGTGTAATAAGTATTTGAAAATGGTAACTTTAATCAGCTTCTTAATGATATGCCTGTTAAATTAAGAGTTGAAAAACTTCTTGTTTAATCTTTAATAAAAAATGGAGTCACTAATTATTTAACAGCTATTTAGAGCTTACCTAGAAATGCAAGAGAAATTTATGGTCACGCTTATCAAAGCTATATTTGGAACAAACTAGCTTCAAGAAGGATAGAAAGATATGGAAATGAATTAATTGAAGGTGATCTAGTAAGTGTTGACTTAGAAGAGGATCTTGCAGTTGAGGAGCATATTGAAGATATCATAGATGAAGAAGATAATGAAAAATAACAGAAAGAGAAATAATTATAACTAGTATTGATTACTCAAGAAAATATTAAGAACTATAACTTATCTCAAGTGGTTCTTCCAATATATGGAAATAAAGTTATTATACCAGAATAATCTATTGCATTTAAGCTAATTTAGGAAGTATTAAATGAGGAGAATGTCACTTTTGAAGATTTTGAAGAAGCTGGCAAAAAATTCTTTATCGAGGGAAATTATCGATATTTGGTAATTATATATAATCTATGTAGGTAACAATACCAGAGAAAGTGGATTATTAGATGATTAAGTATTAGGACAAAAATAGTGATTTGACGGATGCTTTTGGCAATGTAATTAGCAAACCTGGAAATTATAAAGCACTATTATTGGAATTCAATTTAAGGAAGAGTAGTTATGCTACTATGTTGATTAGAGAGTTGACAAAATGTCCATCATCCTTAGATTATTAGTAAAAAATAAATGAAATATATTAATCTTTATGATAATATTTCACTACTGTTTTGGGGGCTTTATTAAACATTCTTTTAACACATACTGGAATTCAGTGTATGATATTGAACCATCTTTATTGTGATCAAAGAATCCGAATACATTTTTGCAATCTTCCTCTGTTACAGATGGCTCGATTCTTTTAAGTAATTTCGATAATTCGTCAACGTCTAATTCATGATCACTTGATTTGTCATACTAAAATAATAAAGTTAGAATAATATCATAACAATAAATACCTTATTGAATAAATCTAGCAAATTGATGTTATATTTAATTATTGATTATTTTAGTTTATCCAGAACATACTTTGCTCTGTCATTTAATGTTCCATTCTGATTTCCTGGCTGTTATTATTGCAATATTTTGACTTACTTTCCTGTTCTACTAAGTTCACTCGCAGTCATTCTGCACTAAAAAAACATTTAAATTGATTTCATACATCATTATCTTCCAACCATTTCTTAAATTCAGTAAATTCGATCTAATTGTTGCCATCATCATCAAATTTATTGAAAATGTATTCAATTTCCTCTCTGGTCAGGTTTTTGTCCACTCTTGTCAAGAATTTAGCCAACTCTGCTAAATCTAAAGCTTTATCTTTGGACATATCCAATTCTGCAAACAAGTCTTCTATGTTTATTTAATCTTTGATTATCATAAGTCTGATGTCATTGATCAAATATTGAGCTTTGTCTTCCAAAACACTTACAGATTTAACGAAATCCTTTAAGTTTTATTGTTATAATACCTAAAAGCATCCTTTAAATAGTTGATGTCTGTATATATCGTCCCAAGAGAGTCTGTCTTTCTCTTCAAACATCAGACATCCAGTTAAGAAATCTTGACATTCTTTTGAAAGTTGAGCTCCTTGCATTTTTAAAGGTGTTGATTTAATGTTTTTAAGGAGGTCTTTAGGTGATCTGGCGGTCCATGGAGCTATAAATTATATTTTTTATTTTACTTTTTCCAAACATCGTCTCATAGAATATAAATCCTATGCTCCATATGTCGGTTTTTGAACTATACTTCTGATTGGCAAGAATCTATGGACTCATATATAATGGTGTTCCTACTAGAGATTCACACATGTCTTTTCTGAAATTATCGACACATTTCGCAAATCCAAAATCGGCTAATTTGAATATACCTTGGTGGATCAGTATATTAGCAGGTTTCAGGTCTCTATGTATGATACCATTCTTTATGAGTTGAATGAATCCAGATAATATATCAACTACAATTCTTGTAGCCTCCTTTTCTGACATTGTCTTCTTTTACTCTTTCAGACTATTTGTTATAATTGTATTAAAACCTCTCAATTAGCTTATCAAGATCACCACTATCGCAAAATTCTTATATTATATAATAATTATTTGATGTCTCCATGACATCCAACAATTAAACTATATTTGGACTCTTAAGCTTTTACATAATTTTTATTTCACTCACTAAACCTTCTCTCAAATAGTCATCACTTAATAAAAAAAATTGAATAAAGTATAAATACGCATTTATTACTGATTTCTTAAGTACTTTAATAGCTACCTTCTAACCAGTCTTTTCATCACGGCCTTTATATACATCAGCATAGGATCCTTATCCAATTATATCTTTTTGATTGTAGAGATATTTATCAATCCTCTTGTCTGTCATAAAAAATAAATAATAAATAATCAATTTAAATATATTTTAAATTCATAATCCTGACTCATTTATCTCCTCAATAAGTTCCTTAATTGATAAATCTATCAGTAATTTACCCTGCCCATCAATATTAAATGTCTAACTTTAATTATGATTAATAAAAATACTCGATATTATATTCAAAATTTCCATTACACTTTATTGGAAAAGAGGAACAAATGCCTTTTTGAATGCCGTATTATCCATCTGATATCACTCCCATAGACACCAACTTTTTTTACCCATAATACCAATCATGCAAGTGATCTATATAGATATGAAATAACAATACCCTTCACAGCCTAAGCAGCAGATAATACACTACTGTTGTTTCTCGCCTTCAATATCGCACCTCCTCGGTTTTAGATTAAATGAATAAATTCTTTTAAATGATCTTATTCTAGGAGGACCTTCTAACCATCGACAGTGGCTTCTTCAAGTCCAGGGTATTGAGTAGTGGAATGATTTCCCCTAATTTATTTTCAATTCATACCAGATTATAATTTTATCAATTTTTTATATATCAACTTTAAATTATTTAGCTATCTGAGCGTATGCCCTATTCTAATCCAGCCTTGTGAGACATGTAAAATTTTGTTTTGGAATGCTATAAATTTTATCATAAAAATTACTTAGGAGCATATTTACTCAATATATAACAATTTGTATTGGCTGGATTAGCTATAACCAAACACTTTACATTCTTATTAGCGACCTAATTTAATATTTCTCCTTGTTATTTGAAAATGTTCGCATTAATTTAGAGTAAATCTTTTCTTTCCATTCCTGGTTTTCTTGGGTACCCACCTAAAAATATCACTAGATCAGCATCTTTGAATAGTATTGAAGGATCAGAGCCAGATTACACAGATAATAAGTTTTAGAACAAGGAGTCCTCTAATTCCATTTCCAACCCTTTAAGAGCCTATTCAAGTGCTGGAATATCCAACAATCTTAAGTTTATTTTAATATCCTTAAAAACCTGCCCACTTAAAAGTAGAGGAATAAAGCTATATGCTATTTACCCTGCCGCTCCTGTGATACATATATTCATAATTTTTAATTATTTTGTCTAAAATTAATTTTATCAATAATCATCATCAGAATCAGAAATCTATCTCTTTCCTTTCTTAATCTTTTTGTTGATTTTTTCAAATGGCTGATCATTTTGTTGTTTTTTCTTTTTTACTTAGGGTTCCTCCATTTTTGGTAATTAATTAGCAAACTCTTTCATAAACTCATATTTAGATGTTTGGAGTACACTCTTACTAAATATTAATTAAAATAATTTACAGCACACCAGGCGTTGCTTTTGAAAGCTTTTTATCTTTAACTTAATTATGGCATTATGTCAGTATGTCAGTTAGGAATATTTCCAATGACTTTGCTTTGACTTTAAATTATATTACATACTTAATACATATGGAACAACATTATTAATTTTTCCAACATCCTAATTTTCTTAAACAATCTTCTTAACTCGTTATACTGGGAATTTCAGTTGATTTTTCTTTGAGTCCTATCTATTCAATTATTCAATTCCATCTCCGTCATTTATAGTTTAGCTCATTTAAAAACTTGCTTTTGTTTATTATTTTAAAATAATTTATAATAATATTTTGAGTGAGTTGTATAATGGCAACATTTTAAGATAGATTCAAGGGAAAGACAACAATAATGGGAAGGAATGGTTTGGAATCTGTGATAAATAGCTGTTAATAACCAATCGAAAAATAGAACTTACCAGTTTCAGATTCAAAGAATACAAAATAACTAACATAAAAGAACGAGGAATATAAAATTTACATTCCTAGTTTACCAACATAATAACCACAGCAATTTTAAAGTTATTAGGTATAATAGGCAAAAAGTTATGATATTCCAAAGTAAATGTATCAGCATAACCCATACAACCAAGAGTAATAGGATTACTAAAAGTTTCTCAGTTAATAATAGTATTTTTAGGTAGCAGAACAAAAGAAGATTGAAGTCAGATCACATTCAGCGAAAGGACCCAAATAAGATGAAGAGATTGGTGGGTATGATTAGATTTATTAAGTAAAGGACTCGTTATCGACCGTATACCTACTAGGATTATGAGATGATGAAGAAGACGGCCAATGCTAGGTTGGGAGGTTTAGGACCTAATACTGGAGGGGAGGATTGGTACAAGGATAAAGAGAAATAGGCGAAAAGATAATAATTTGCTGAGTATGTTAAAATTTTTAATTCGACTAATGTTACTACCAACAACAAAGTTTAAGCAAAACCGATGGAATAAATAAATGCAAGGTAAATTTGAATATATGAATAAAGATAAAAAGCAATGGAATTTGCTAAAAACATTCCAAGACCACCTGTAAGAACTTAATAACAACAACAGTAGTAATAGTAAACAATGACTAATAAATAGTAGCCTAAGGATCCATTTGATGATGAAATTGCAAAATTGGAGAGGGAGCATTTAAAATACTTAAATTAGTTAGATAAAATAAAGTGATAATATATATAAAATATGTCTAACTTAGAGGAATTTGATGCATTCACAACTTTGAAAGCTTTAAGGGAAATGAAAAAGCAATTAGATGCTAAATAGTAGGTTGATCTTAAACCTAAGCCAGTTCTTTAATATTTATAGAAATAGCCATTAACTATTTATGATCTAAGAATCTAATTTCAATAATAGTTGGCTAGACTAAATGATTTAAGCACTAGATAGCTAGCTTTTCAGAGTATTCATTAGCTTGTTTTAACTAATTAATCAATTCCAAGTTTATAATTATTGATATCATGTTTGCAAACTCCTACATATTAAAAAGGATCAGATGGAATAATCAAAACAATAACAATAATAGTAGGCATATATAACCTGCAAATTACAGTTCAAGATATTTATAAACTAATTGAAATTATTATGAAACATTTTAATGAAGAGTCATAACTTGTTCAATAAGCTTGTGCAGAATGTTGGTCAGTAATCTATATCAGTAATGTCTACAAAAGGCCATTATAAGTATTGAATGAATATATATTAGTAAAGAACGCTTTTATTATATTAAACTTTATAAGGAATAATAGCGGGAGGTTCAAGTCGATAAGGTTAGGCAACAGCATGTGTAGTATTATAACAGTTATTTGAAACTTTGAATGAACACAAAGACATAACATTTTTCAGAGAAATCATTAAGGACTTTTTCAATATTTACTCTAAATACAATATAGATAATTCTCATATACATATTGCTATGTATTATATGGTTTTAGCAGTAACAATATAGAATTTTGGTACTAACTAAATACCTTTAATTGATAAAATACTACAGGTTATCAACAATACCAAGTTAAATTATAAAGTATTTATTCTTATATTCTTTAAAGACAAGAGTTGGGGCTTGTAATTTAATTAAACTTATTGGAATATAATATTAGAGTTCTAACTTTAAGATAATCCTGGGAAATTTGTATGAATAAGTTATTGTGATATTAGATGAGGCAACTAGAGATAGAATTATTGCGGTTTAAAATGTTGCTAGACTGGGTTTGAAGGAATGGATGAAACTAAAATTATAGGTAGACACCTTGCAGGACATGCAATAGCAATAAAACTTAGATTTAGTATCATCTAATGGTTTTGTGAAAAAAAAGACTGGTACTGGAGGCGGATAAGTGTTAATGGATGCAATAAAAAAGCCAAAATAATAGCAAGATATTAAAAAGTTGTTGGAGGAGGACGAACTTGATAAAACAATGGATTATAACAACATTTAGACGTCGAATGACAATGTTTGGGATAAAGCTAATGAACTAGATGAATTAGGCTAAACTGAAGAAGCGGTTCAACTTTTAATTCACAATGGAGATGATATATTTCTGTTGAGGCTGTTCATGAAATATAAGGATTTTAAGTAGCTTTAGAATAAATTGTAGCCAACTACAAGGAGCATTTTGATGGATTCATTCCTTCAAATAATGGATTCTGATTTTTTAAATATTTTGTGTCTAGACTTCGTTATTGATTTCTATGCTAATGGTCTATAGAATTGGTTTCACGATTTGAATGATTTTATAAATTTTTATAGCGAGGAAGAGACGATTGTGGGAGATTAATGTAGACAACTTAAAATGTGATTTTATTTATTATATAAAATATTTTTATCATGGAAAACCTACTAAAAGTATTGAATCATATGTTTTATAGTAATCCATAATGTATTTAGTAATCAAAGAATTGGAGGAAGAGCATAAAAACTAAATTATTAAGGAGAAAGTCCCAGTTATAGACCCTCTCATAATGTGTTTGAAATGCCATGAAAGAGGGCATATAAATTGTAGTGAAATGAGAGAGGATAATATCTATAAAATATATTGAACTTTAATGAAATATATTTTTTTATAATAATAATATGAAATAATACATGTAAATAAGAGTTTGTATTTTAAAACAATTAATACAAATGTAGTTTCTTATCTAAATCAAATTTGGAGTAGCCTTAGTCTTTATTCAAGAATTTAGATAGTATAGATCAACCAAGGTTGTTTTCTTTATTCAAAATTCTATCAGAAGATTTAATTCTGATAGAACTAGTCTTGCTTAAGGAAAAAAATGAGGTGAATTCATCTTTTTTTCCAAAATTCTAGTGTTCCTTTAAAATAATTTAACACTTAATTATATAAATTAAAATGATAATTATAGAGAGACCAACAGATATAAAGCTGTTGATTTTAAGTGGAAACAAAATGCCTAAAGAAATAGAATAGGCTTACAAGTGTCACAACTTAATAAAACTTGATATTAGTTGCAATTCTATTGAGTCATTGCCTGCAAAGGGATTTGAAAACTTACAATAACTAAGAATATTATACTTGCATTAGAATAAACTAAAAATCATAGAACCTATATACAAACTAAGGGCAATTAATTACCTTACTCTATTTTTAAATCCAATATCTACTTAGTTATCATTACGAAAATAAACTTTATCAATGTTGAAATCCTTATGGGCATTGGACTTTAATATTGTGGCAGATGAAGAAAAGTATAGAGATCTGAAGTTAAGGCCATCTAAATAAAACACTAGACTTCCTTGGCCCATTATGAGTTTTTACCATGATACATAAATGATCGATTAAAACTAGCTGGTCAATTAGGTGTGGTAAGAACTCAATATTATAAGAAAATTGTATGAAAAATGCAGTTCCATCATTATCATATAAAAATTCATAAGAAGTCATATTACGCGATTAAAATTTAGATAATTGGTTTAGAGAAAATTATAAATTTAGTATATTTTTATAACCTATATAGAAAGTGGGTAAAAAAGGCAATAAAGCAATGGAAATGTTTCGTGTAAAACAAAAGAGATTTGAACAAATTTCTAGCAGATTAGTATTAGGATCAATTCAAGAAGGTTAAATAGATTGTTTAAAGATACAGATAGTCTAAGGGAAAAGCCATTAAGGAAATTAAAGCTGCACGAATGATAATGAGGATACTAAGAGCATTCAAATTTAAAAATGATTTAATTATGAGCTAAATTGAATATGGAACATAATACAGATTATATTTTAATAAGGATCAACTACCTCTGTTCATAAAAATACTATAAAGAGTAATTGTAAAATTATCATCAAATGATTACTTTAAAAAAGGTTATGAGGTAATTAATGTTATATGATAGAATACGCTTGTATAATTGAATTCTATATCAATTTCTTAAAACCTGATCAAATAAGAGGACTTCATGAAAATGAATAAACTGTATGCAGCTGATATGATTACATATAGACTACCATCTTAATAATAATTAAGGTTTAATACTTCCTTTTTGAATAATCAAATTACATTTGCTCACTAGTTAGCAAAGGTTAGTACTTGTTTATAGAGAAAATAGTTGGCAGTGATTAGAAAATGGATGACATTTCAAAAATATTAAGATGATGCTAACAAATATCCCTTTATTTAAAAATATTAGGAACTTATGCCATTAAGGAAATCCTATTTTCCTACATATAAGTTAAGTCCTTAAGAGAAAATAAGATTCAAAACTACCTGGTAAGCTATAAACAAGTTTCATTACAAAGAGTATAAGCAGCTGTTAGTTATATAATTCAGTTTAGAAGTTGCAAGGGAATTCGTTAAAAATGTGAAAATCATCAATCATAAATCTGATGATATTTTTATATGTTATTTCGAGAAATAACTAATATAAAGTGTTGCTGCGATTAAAATACAGAGAACATATAGAGCTTACAAAGATGTCGTAAAAAATGGAAAGAATTTAGACAAAATTATATAGGAATTAAAGAAGGAAAGATCAATTAGAATTATACAAAGATGGATCATTAATCTGAAGTGGAGACATAGAAATAACTTTTTCAAATCAATAGCCCATAGACTTAAATACATAAATTAGGATATTTTATATATTCCTTTAAATCATTATCTAAACTTAGAGAACTTAAATTAGAATAATAGGATTAAATTTTAAGAGTAATACTTTTAAATTTATTGTCATGATTAATTTTGTATTGGTAAACTATCAATAAATCATTTATAAAATCTCAAAATGGATTATGAATTATTCAATCTCATAAGAAGCAAACCCTTGATTCCAGTGTGGTTAGGAAATAAATAATAAACTGAATATGAATCGCTTTAAAAAGGCGATGGCTATCATTTACTAAATTATAAAACATAAATGGGTATTGTGACTATTTAAGATAAAAATTACTGCTAGTTTAGGTTTCCTAGTCTGGAGGAGGCTAAATACAGAATGATTTTACTTTCATTATTGACTTACACATTCAAATATTAGACATATATGACCTTATTCACGGAATTAGAGATATTAGATCAAAATATCTATGTTGAAAAGTTTATTAAAAAAGTTAATAAAGTCTTTAAAATTCCTGAAAATGATGTTAAGATATTTGATAAATAGTTGCCAAATACTTAATGCTATGCCATTTAACTAACTGATACTTATGATTAGATATCTAGGAACTAAATAAATCTTAAATTTTATTAGAATTAATTATCTAAAATAATAATATAGTAAAATTAGCCATTATGTGTTCCTATACAAGCTTAGTACTATTATGGCTTATAAACTTATGAATCTCAAACTGAGACATTGTAATTAATTGCGAATAGATAAAATGCATAAACTGCTGGCACTATCAAGAAATAGTAGTATTTGACTACAGTATCAACAAATATAAAAACTGTCGTTTTACCTGACAGACCTACAACAAATTAAACCTTCATAAACATAAGGGATGTTTAAGATTATGAACCGCTAGGAAAAGCATCTCGATAGATTAAATAGTTATCATCAAATATATCAAGATAATGCTATAGAAATAAGTCTTTAAATAACAAATAAAACATACTGAATATCACTTATTCAGGGATTGAGAGACCTTCGTTTGATTTTCTATAGAGGAATAAGAAGTCTGAAAGTTATCATTATCAAAGTAATCCAAGCGATGAATTAGAAAAATAGAAAAGATTTATTTAAGAATAGTAAAATAGTGCTAAATAAAGTCAAATAGATCGTGTTAAGTAATTTAAGTAATAAAAGATACATTAGAGTAGCGAAAAGTAATTTGAATTAGGATTAATAAACGGCCACACCATGGTTAGTAGGTAGGCAGATAGATTTTAGCATAAGTTACAATATAAGATGGCCCTAGAGACAGCAAAAAATACTGTGCACTAGAAATAGGAATAAAATAATCATATATAAGAAATTGTCAAGATGAATATTGCATCTAGGTAATAGTAACAAAGACAAAAGAAAAGGATTCATAACAATTGGATAGTTGAGCGTAGATAGAAGGTGTAAGTAGAATCTCGAGGGCCCATGGTCTATGTGCACTCAGTTTTACCCGAAGAGTTGTTTCCATTGCGATTATAAGAGTGATTTAATTGAATATAAAAACGGCATTAATATTTTTTTCTTTAATGAAGGTATTGGCAGTATTGTTGATGGTTATGCTATTGAACTAATAGGTGTAATGTGCTCCTAAAAAAATAAACACTGATTTCCTAAACTTATTAAGTTCAAAAACAAATTTGAAGTCATCTTATGATGCCATATAAGCAATCGTAACCCTATTAACTGATTTAATTGGTAAATATTATGATTAACATACATAGGTGCTAATATTGAAGCATAAGAGAAGGCCGATTTCACATGGTAGAGATTTGAATAAGCTATTTTGAAAGATATAAATGAATTATCAGGAATTGTTAATGTCAATTCAAAGGCAGCAGCCACAGCATAAACTGATTTAGAGGCAGTTTCGTATATTTATTCATTTAATCTAGAGTCAAAATTGCTTAAACTGTAGATTACTTGAATTGGAATGAAAAGAGATATAAGTCAAATGTCAATAAGTTGGATAACTTAGCAGAATAAAGATGTGAAGGTAATTCCCTCTTCATCGATACCTTGAGAGAATACAAGAATGCTATCAGTGTTCTAGATTGGGTTAGAAGTGATGCCTAAAACAAATAATCATTAGTTGAAAAGGGCAAAGTTGGAGATTATGCTGAAAAATTATCAAAATACGCCAATCTCTTCGAAGAATAAGCACTCCAA
This sequence comes from Paramecium bursaria, assembly GCA_016759055.1. Lineage (NCBI taxonomy): Eukaryota > Ciliophora > Oligohymenophorea > Peniculida > Parameciidae > Paramecium > Paramecium bursaria. The sequence goes on from VMTU01000108.1 coordinate 84,518, forward strand.
GATTTTGTCAAGTTGGGAGAGGAAGAATAAGCATTCACATAAATGAGTAAAAAATATTTATATATTCAAAGGACAAAGAGGTAATGGAGAATAATTAGCCGAATTAACCGCTAAGGATATTGTTGGTATCGTCTAATCTTTGATCGATAAATTGAGAGAAACAATTAAAGGCTTAGAAGAATAGGAAATTAAGAGTGCTAATGATTTCGCTGACTTCAAGACAAATTTGTTAGCTGAATAAGAATCCCTTAAATAAGAGTATGATGCCAAGGCCAAATTCTTGAACTCACTCTAAAACGATAAGGAGCTCGCTTAAGACATCTTAAATAAGAAAAAGGAAATCTAAGACTAATCAATGAGAATCCTTGCTTTAACTTAAGGTAACAAATTATTAATTTATAATTTAAAAGAGTAATATAACTACAAGAGAAACTTGTATAACTCAGAGAAAGCTAAGAGACACGAGGAGAATTAATTGTTAGAAGAAGCACTTTTAATATACAAGGAAAAAATTGCAACTGTCAATGAATACTTAAAGAAGAGAGTCAACGAATACGTAGGTGAATCTCTCATTGAAGAGCATGCAGTCTCCAAATAATAACCTGTTCAATAGAGAAAAGGTAAAGCCCTTAGAGATGACGAATGAATATGATTATTAAAAACAAGATAAATATTTTAAAATTTTTATTATTAAACATAAAAATAATCATTAAGATGGTAATTCTACACCATCTATAAATGATTTGATCATAATGTATGCAGCCTCCCTTTGATCTTAAGGAACCATATGACCAGCATTTCGAATTGATACGAAAGTTAATCCTTGGATCTACCAATAATTTCCTGCATTTTATCTTGTCTTATCATTGGTTCCTGGCTTATACCAAGGCCTCCAAGGAACGATTGTTGGTAATCCTATTTATTTTATTATTTTTAAATACCAAATTCTCTTTATAATTTATCAATCCAATATAAAGATCCAGTTATTGGAACAACACCATCTATATCTCCGCTAAATTTAAGGACCTTTATATTATTTTTTATAATTTTTGGATAAAGATAATAAGTTCCTCTCTTATCTTTTGTATATTTCAAAGAAAAGCATCTTGCCCATTCAGCACTTTTTGGACTAATATTAATCGCCTTTAAAAATTCTGGTGAGTGTATCAACCATTTGTATTGTCCTTTGGCGTCAGCGCAAGGAGAAACATGACCTCTACCGAATGGATCGTTGAAAAAGTCTCTTTTATCTTATTCAGATAATTTTAATCCATCAAGTGGAGGATCGAAACATCGACCATATATATTATATGGATTATATGTTAAAGAGCTATTTATTAATAATTAATAAAAAAATACTCATCAAAGTTAACTTATCGATAAACTTCTTCTTTCAACTCCTGGCATTTTGGCTCGTTTCTTCCCCAACAAAAATCCTTCCAACTTAGGATGTCGTCCCATAGGTCATTAGATATAAAGTTATGATTTTTAAAAAATTGAAACTTGTGGAATGGGTAATAGGCTCCTTCTACTGTGCATTCTGTTGGATCTGTACAACCATTGCCAATCATCATTCCTTTAATTTTGATTCTTTATGTTGGATTTTATTCATTATAATCTAGTATTTCATTGACTAGATTTGGAATATAAATTCCAGCATAACTCTCTCCTGCTATGTAGAAGTCCAAATCTTTTAATTCAGAGAATTTGCGAAGGAACTCCAAAACAGCGATTAGGTTGTCTTTGGCCGATGATGCATCACTACTGATTTCACTACCATACGAAAAGCCTACCATAGCTGGTGTTTCTATATAGAGCATGCTGGCCTGTTTTTTATTATAATAGGTAGGATTACAAATTTAGTCCATGTCCAAGGATTTGATATGAATTTATCCGTGTCCGTTTGGAAAACAAAGGGACCATTTTCTATGAGGGCTCCTGTTAGTGATGAACATCCAGGTCCTCCATTCAACCATAAGATAAGTGGGTATTGTTATGGACTAGAATGAGGGAAAAAAAAATAGTGGAATGCTTTCTCTGGTTCAATGTCAAGGTATCCTGAATACCTTTAAAATATAGAGAAAGTATTTTAAAATATAGTTGATACCACAATCCTGTATAGGGTATTTAGAATGCTGAATAATTAACTTGATCTTGTGTTGGTAATGATGTGACCAATGCGAGAATGAAAAATAACATAATAAAATAAAATGGAGTTTATGGGGTTTTTGAATTTTCTATTTTATCAATGATGAAGGGCCCCTTTTAAAGTGATGATTTTTAAAGGGCCTTTCGTATCTTGTATATATTTGAAGTTAAGTTTAAATATTTAATCGGGGAACGTATATGAGTAAAAGACCTAGACAGATTGATTACTCTAAGCCTTTCTAAGTATGTGAAACACTGGAATCTTTTAACCGTGCTGAGGGTACCGAACAAGATGTCAACTAATCTACCAAAATTATTACTCCTTGCACTTTATAACAACCTAGGTACTCTTATTCATATATATTATGGGGGGAGATGTGACCAACACCATGGTGATGGAAATATTTCATCGCCTAGGTGTAGGTTTCCTCCCTTTCTACGCGCCATATTTATACTTATATATTTTATATTTATAGTCTTAGTATTAGGTAAAAGGAAACACAGCTTAAACTTGTGCAGCCGTGGGGTCATAGAGAGGACTACATTAAGTATAAAATACCGGTCCATCCAACTGGGAATTAATATGAATGCAAAGAGGCAGATCTACGATATTTACAATAAATCAATGACAAATAGACAATATAACTAACAATATAAGAATTTGAACAATATCTAGCTCTGTTAGATATTAAGAGTGGCAAGGATATTATTATAGATTGGCAATCGTTTATAAAAGAAAACCAATAATATGTTCCTAAGCGATTGCAATAATTGTCGGATGAGAGATGTGAGAAGATATACTATTATTGGAGAACCTTAAGGGAAGATTTTAAACGCCCTTTATTGAGATAATTAATGTATCCCTATTATGAGGATACTAATCCATTGTTAGCATTCAGGCCTCGAAATCCTCCCAATAATTTAATGAGACTTAGACGTCCATAATTACAAAGTAGTAGAGGGTTGAATGAAATGGAATTGATTGGACAGAGACTTATCTCTTTGAAAAAAGACTTCTCTCTTTAATAATAAATTGTTGAATTGTGTTTGCAGAGAGAAAAGGCGGCAGAAATAGACAAGAGAGCCCAATTTTGTAAATTTTCCAAAGAAATGAGTGATACCTACAAAGCTTAAGGTTCTGAGGAAGAAATGAAATTATGGTTGAAAGATTGTTTCGTAAGAGACACTGATGGTAAAGTTCCCATAAATATTGTTAATCGATTAGATGATGTGATGCAAGCCATTAACTAAGAAGTTCAATAATGGAAATAGGATATTGAAAAAATAAAAAAAGAAGCCTACGAAAGGGAAAAGCAAATTCAATAAAAAGAAATTATAATTGATGAAATTATCAAAGAAAAAAGGACTGATAGAATCATTCAACAACCTATTATATAAGAGTAGGAGGAGAAAGTTAGCAAAAAAGACATTGATGAGAAACCAACAAGACCCATACCTATTATTGATGATAAAAATGATATAATTGGTAGATTTTTAGCTACATTATATACGGAGGCAAAAAAGTTTAAATTGACATTTGAGTAAGTCACAAATGATACACAAAAATTATAGAATTATTCTGCCGTATTGATTAAAAAATCTGAAGATAAACCTTTGGTGGGATAAAAGTAAATTATGAAATATGGGTTAATGTATAATGGTCATGACTTAATCTATAGAACATAATAAGAGAATTTTTAAGAATAATATTATTGGGAACCATATTCAGATTTAGCACCATCTAATAGTTTGTTTAAATAGTATTAATATTTTAAACCCTTATTGAATTAATAAATGGAATTAGCAGATATGGATTAAATGCTGTATGGACAATAAGGAGAAGACGATAAACACGATGAAGAGGACCTTAAGCAAATTAGAAAAAAAATTAAAACACATTAGAATAGAAATACAATCACAAATGGTAATGGTAGATATTGATATATTTATTATCTATATATATAATTATAAATCAAAGGAATGGATTATTTTGTTATTTCTGTTCTTGAAATGGATTATTTTATTATACTTATTATTGTTGGAGAAAAGGATTATGAGTTTGATACTATCTATATTATTATTATAGTTATGCATTCTGTTAGTAATACACCTATTACTAGCCAAACATGGATGATGGCATGTTTTGAGGTAATGAATTAGAATCAGAATCCATATCAAATGGATTATTGGGTTATTTTTAAAACTCATATTATTATTATTCCTAATCATCATCTTGAAATGGATTATTTTATGTCTAATAACTCTGTCGATAGAATGATGAATTTGATTATTATGACTGTTATGACTATCTTGGTTGCTGTTGTGTGTAATATTATGCATCTTCGTCATTAAATGGGTTTGTTAAAACTTACCTTTTTCTAACTATATCCTGTTATTATTATTATATTTATGGCTTTTAATCTTTAATTTAAGACTAAGGTTAATCAGGATCCGGGGTGGGTGTATCAAAATCATTAATCAACTAGTTGACTTTATTTCTTTCTGATTTCTTATTTCTCTGGTATTTATTATTATTATTATACAATTTATTTATCCCTTAATTTCTATAGATTAAGCTTTTTCTTTGTTTCTTTGATGAATTCATCATCATCCTCCTCATCATTTGCCACTTGATTTTCTAAATTATTATCTTTAAACTTTTACACAAATTGTAAATTAGGTTTGATAAATTTAGCAGAATCTGAGAATATTTCATATTCCTCAGAAATTAACTTAGAATAATTTAAATTTATACCTCACTTACCGCAGAATTCATCATATAAAACCTTTTATTTAAAATTGTTGTCATTTTGAAATATATTTCTTTTGTTATTTTCTAAAATTGTGTATTTGCATTACTAAGTTTATTCACATTCTTAATATTTTTAAAATAAGAAATACTCTTTGATATCTTTCCTAGTACTTCCCTCCTTTTGCTTCAGTCTTTTAGAGTTCTTCTGTCTTCATTTTATAATGATCATAAACCAATCTATCATCATCATATCGAGTGAATAATATTTTTAATTAATCTATTGTCGAAAACCATTCCTTGAAATAATTGACTGATAATGCTAATTTCTCTATTTTCTTTTATTAAATTTCAGCTATTGACTAAAACATATTTGTCAAATTTTATCCGATTTCTTTATTCATGGCAGTCTCATGTTCATACACTTTTGCTACAATCTATCCAAGTTGTGTCATATATAACTAAAGTTCTAGAATAAGTATAAATCAACTTTTTACATGAATGTAATTATGCTATGCTGGTAAATGCTCTTGCTGCCATTCTAAGATATCCATCAAGCTCATTAACTTCTGCCTTCTTATCCTCTAATTTAATATCATGCGTCTTCTTAGATCCCATGAATTCTTTCCACTACAATTAGTTTTTAAAATTACCTTTTACCCTGCTCTTGAGATTGCTGTGGACATTTAAAATTTTTGTTACGAAAAAAAAGTTTATAATATAAATAAAAATTTCAATTGTTTTTTAATAAATTACGGTAAATGTGAGCATTCCTTGTGTACAGTTACTTAAAACCTACATCCTTTGAATTTTCCCAATCCAAGTCTGGAATTGCCGTTTAAATACAAACTTAATATGATTATCGTTTATGTAGTGACGATTTTCGTATTATGGGTTGTGTGTTTTCTTCACGATGCTAGCTTTAAACTCTAAGCCTTCGGTTATATTTTATGGGTTTTGTTAGTGAGGGTATTCGAAAGTCATCTTTAGTAACTTTCAGTTATGATCTATAATAATCTAACATCCATTTTAGAAGTAATAGTAAGAACGATTAATTTTTATGCATTTCATTATCCTAGATAAGTTATATTTTCTTAGCCTTATCCTCAAATTCATTTTCTCGAAAAAATTCCATGAAAAGTCTCGCAATCTAATCATAAAGTTGTTTATAATTTATTATCAATGGAACGGGTTTATTCATTAACTGGAGACATTGTGTATAAAAATTGACTCTGTATATTTTAAACTTTTTACCTTTCTTCTTAACTAACTCTCTGATATTTATACAATAGTTGCAGAATAGAATCTTCCTGTTTCACTCGCTCCCTCTCATCCTTCTTTCCTTGTGACGAATTATCTGTTAATTATTCCTTACGTTGCTTTATGGAGTTGATAATTTAAAACATTAATTATACATAAAATCACTTTTTCATTTCTTTTTCTTGGGTTATGGAATTCTTATATTTGGAACTTCTGCGTATTATTTCTCCTAAACAACTTTATTCTCATAATTATCAATTTTCTTAGGACATGAGGAAACCCTCAATAAATTCTTGAGTACTATTTTGTCTTCCTTTTTGATTGGTCCTTTTAATTAATGAATTCTGGGATAAAATTCTGTCTGATCAACCAGATTACCAACTCGTCGAATTTCATCAAAGATGCCCTTCTAATACCAATTTTCCATCTAAATGGTGGAGAAAGGACCTAATTTATTTTTTGGAATATTACCTTAAATCTTAGAAAAGTCATCTATGTAATACCATATTTTAGCGTTCAAATTATTAAGTAATCCTGCCCTTGAAAAGATGAATAACAACCCTTTCTTTTGAGTGAAGTCGAAATTCTTATTATGGGTAGGCTGGGGAGTCAGCAATTTGTTATCTTCAAACAAAAATTAATTCTATTACTATATTCCAGCAGTCCTTAGAGGGGTGGTTTAATTACTTGAATAGACAAGTATTTCTTTACTTATTATTCAAATGATATTACCTTAATTATATCCTTTAACTTGTTTTTGAGGGGATGGTTGATAGCTAAAAGGCTTAAATATGGATGGTTGGGATTAGCATAATTATTGAAATTCGATTGAAAGTTAATCTATGGGCTTAGCCTTGAATGCATCAAGTATATTGGATTTAGTATATTTTTGTTTCATTAATTTAATGATTCTTAATATATCACCCTCGACTACCAGACCTAATTCCCATAGTCAGTCCTACTTCGTTAAAAAGGGAGGATTTATGCCCCCACCAATAGGACTGAGAATAGTATCTTAACCACCACGTCAAATATTTGACATGTTCTTGAATGGAGACATTGGAGTTGATAGAGTGTTGAGCTAAACTGCAAGGAAAATAACTGTTGATATTCCTGAATAACCATAACCCACTTCATCTAGGAGGAAAGGAATGAATCTATTTGGCTTAGTAAATTAAGCCTAAAAAGCTAAAGCCTCAGATAATTAAAAGATGAAGAGTAGTATACTAATACTCAAGAAGAGACATACATTAAATAAATTAACCATAAGTTCGAGGGAAATGTATGATCTGTAAATCCAAAATGGTGAAAAGCGAGATAGAACAGCAACTTAAGTTAGCCCTGCACAAGTATCTGGAAAGTACAACTCAATGATTCATATCAAATAAACACTGTCTCCTCCTGAAGAAATGTTTATTCGACAACAAGAGAGAATAGCAGGAGAAAAATTCACTGACGAGGAGATAAGATTATTGATGAAAAAAAATATCACTGATAAGGATATGTGGATTATTATGAACAAATTCTAAAAGAAAAAATGGTTCTTCGAATACATACATCGTAACTTAAACGAACCATCAACTCAGCCTAAACAAAGTATGGGATTGTTGCAAAAAGTAAGGAATATTGTCTAATTGTAAAAACCAAAGAAAACTGAATCACAAGTTTAAGAATATTTCACTCATATTAAAAAGTATATATGAATATATAAAAGTATAGAGGAGTCTCTAAAATAATTTATCTTTAATCGTGAAACTCCTAGAAGATTATAGAAAAGTAATGCTAATATAAAAGAATATAGATCTGAATCTGCTGTTTAGAAACTTCGATTAAGAAAAAAGTTTTATGAAGCAACTAGTAATTTCGACCCACAAACACCAAATCCAGAATTGTTAGATGATGTTTTCGAATTTTAGGATGAAAAGATAATTGGAAATTATTAAAAAATGAGAAAATATGAACATCATAAAAAATAAGAAGACTTATCCCGAGAGACACTCAGTTGTGCAAGCTAAAATGATACATTCAAAAGTGTTACTGAATTTTAACTGAATGAATTATATCATGAGAGTAAGTAGAGGCAGAAATAGTATTAGAAGGATTTCTAAGGATAATATTTAGATAATGCAGATTAATTATAGAAGAAAGTGAAATAGATTGTGAAAATAAGAAATATATAGAGGTATATATAAAACTAATATATAGTACAATTTTGAATGTAGTGTAATAAAAACTAAAACTATGATATTATAATTTTTTTATTATGATAAGTAATATCATCACTTTGTGATCTAGAATACCGATCCAACTGTGCTATTATTGAAGTAATAGATTCCTCCCATTACTAAAACCAATATTACCATCTTTTTTATAATTACAAATTATTACTTGCATCCAAAACTCTGATGAGAATAATGTCTTTTACAAGAATTCTGATTCCTTCTTTGGTTTAACAGCCTCAGGGTGTTCCTCCTAATATCTTTATTTCTCTCTCTCTTCCTGTTCTCTCTTCTTTTTGAAATAATCATTCATAGCATACTCAAATACCTTGAAATATAGAAATATTGTATTACCTCAAAGTTAAACTTACCCTGACCAAAGATTTCTGTTATTTATTCTCTGCATAAATGACACAGTCTTCTGATGAATTTCTTATCAGTTAGATCAATATTATGCTTCTTCTACAATTCAGCGATAACCTATTGAATAAAATTAATTTTTTACTTCGTGATTTTCATAATCGATGAAATCTAGATTCATGTATGTATGCATAATATGAACGGTTTCCATTAATCTTTATAATTCTTTCTTAGCTATCTTTACTTAATCATCTTTCTTCTATTCAGCATAAAATTCAATTATTCTATAATATTTATTAACCATTTCTTTGATTATTTCATATTCTTAATGTTCTTGAGATAGTTATGGCATGCACAATCTGTATAACTTTTATTTTGGTTCTTCAATGATATTTGGATCATCTTCAGGATCTATAACATCTGATACACCTTCTTCATATGGATTCTTTCCATCCTCAATCATTTCTTTTTCGATCTCTTCTATTTCTAGTGCTCTTTCGAATAGGGGTTCAATAATATCTGTAAGTTATTTTTATTTTTCTTTTATTTTATCCATGACTTTATGAGCTTGTTCAACATAGATTTATTTAGCATTTTCCAATCCCATCAATCTCAATATTCCAGGTTCTTATTTGAATATTTTTTCATAATTTGATAGATCGATACATTTTTCTATGATCTTTTTTGCCTCATTCAGATCTTTCAAACTTGACCATTTATCATAAAGAATTGCTTATGACTATCTAAATAGAAGTTATGAATTATCAGCTGTTATCTCTGCAGCATCCTTGAATACTTATCTTGCTAATTAGAAATGGGACATTTGCATATAACAGACACCCATGTTAAGGTAGAGAGAGAATAACATTGAATTAGCCAGATCCTTATCAGCATTATCTTCTATATCCCAGGGTCCTCTGTGTTTTACATTCTCATCTGTGTATACAGTCATCAATGATGCATATTATTTTTTCAAATCTTTTTATTCTTTTCTATATTGTTTGGCAGCATCTCTTTATTCCTTAAGTTCTTTTTATTCTTCTTAGCTGAGAGTCTCATCTATTGGTTCCTCATCACTTTCAACTTCTGGAACTTCAATAACTTCCAACCATCTGAAACAGCCTAATGCTCTTTCATAATACTTGATTGCTTCATCGAATTATTTCTTATTCATGTACTTGTTACCTTTGAATATGAAATATTTTAAATACCCTTTTCTCTGAACTTATCAAATACAAAAAATCTATTAGCCACTTCAAGAGTTCTCAATTTCTTAGTATTTTCTTCATCATGAAATAATGTATTTTTCAAATATATGGGATAGGCATCAAAAACTTTTCTCCTCTCCTTTATTGAACCTTAATATGACATCATCTATTACCTTTCTTAGCTTCTTTTGCATCAAATGCGAGTGTCCATAAGCCTCTTGTGTCCAGTAAATAGTTGAGTGGGCCTATGAAATACGTATCAAATGACTCTTCCAAATGAGTTAATCCAGGATTTCTCTTCCCTTCTGAAGGCATGAATGGGCATCCTCCCCTCGGTTTTTTTTCTTTCTTCTCTTTCTTCTCACTACCTCCCTCTACCTTAACATCAGGCTTTGAATAGGGACACTTTCCATCTGCTGATGTCTGCTTTGAGAATGGACAAGACTAGCCTGCTTCGATATCAGAAACCCGTCTCTATGTTCCTTGCATTATTATTTGAAAATCTTAATTTTAATTATTCACAAAACAAAGAATCTCATCACCATTTATATAATAAATTTTTTTTTTATAGTAGATAATTTTAAGATCGTTTTTCCGAAAATCACATTCTTAGTGGCTGCTTGTATCTTGTGATTACAAAATTAGAAATTAAAATCATCCGTAAATTTAAAATAAATTATATAAATTCTTAATATTTTAGAATTATTCAATCTCTTTTTATGTGTGGTCTGCGAATCTATGATAGGTAGTTAATTATATATTCTAATTTCTACCAATATTCTATCTAATCTACTATTTGTTGTGACCCATCCTTATATTTTATTTCTAAATAATGATTTAAAATATTATTTTTCTCACCATATTAAATCAAGGAGTTAAAAATTTCAAGTGATTTCTTATTATAATCATTCGGTTCCGAAAGATGAATTTCATTCATAGCATCAAGGATCATCTAAAAGTTACCAAATACAAATAATGCTTTTTAAGCTCTCGTAAGAGCAGAAATTAATTTAGTATAATTTCTCAATACTCCTATTTTTTTATAAGTGTTAGATCTGACTAAAGAAATTATAACTATTTTCTTGTATAAACCATCAAAATATATTGGTGCTCCTACTTGAATATTTTATAATTTTTTGTCCATCAACTATGTTTCGATGTCAAATTTTTATTGCTAAGTGAAGGCAATTATGCAAATATCTTTTTAATCATTGCCACTTAATACAAGATATCTTGCAAATTATATTACAAAATCTGCCTCATCATAATTTTAGATTATTTGTATTTTGTTATTGATTTGTTCTAAATATTCATGTTGTATAAATTAAATATGCTTAGCAAGACCCTTGACTTCAGATTATTCATCATTTCTATTTATGAGTTTGGGATAAAATAATTTACAAATCTCATACAATCCTTGAGTCGCTTTTGTTTGTACAGTCAAAGACACCTTATTGTAATTATGAAAGTTTATGAATTCTGATATGATTTTAAAATGGGATTTCAGAGCAAATTAACCATAGATGTTATTATCAATATAGACATTAGTATCTAACTAATTTTCATCACCAATAAAAATAACTCTTTTTATTTTGCCATTTCTTATGTAAGAATTGACATGACCTTGCAAAAACCGATTAGCTCCATAAACAATAAGCTAATATGACCCTAGCTAGTCAATCAAACCTAGATTTCTGCTTATATTTGTCATACTATCTAACAATACCTTACCTTTATATTCCATAAAATTTTCTTTTTCTTTATCTTTCCTATTTTTTTACTAGGTCTTATTTAGGACTTTATAATAATATTGAAAAGTTGCTAAATTCTATAAATATCGTTTATAGTAGACCTCAGTCATAACATAATTCCTATCTGATGGTTCGAAGGCCCACACAAAATGCTCTCCATTTAATAAATTTTTTATTTTCTATTTTTCGACATCAATTCCATGTAAGAAATCTCCTCTAAATGTGTCCTCATATTCACGATATTGCTTTGCAAATCCTCTAAGGTTGTTGAAACGCTCTCTCATTCTCATTAATCTAAGATTGCTTGTATTTTTATTTTAGTCATTTTGGTTTTGGTCTTCCTATTCGTCATCTTGGTCGATTTGTAATAATTATTTTAGATTATTCTGCTTTAATTAGGGTTTATATATTTTTTTTATTTTTCTATCTTAAATAAGTTCAGGATTCTTAGCAAACTTTTTCCAGCTTTAATTTTATTTTTATGTTTGTTTTAACTATTTATCACCTACCTTTTAAATGCATTTACATTTTATTTTGAATTCATCATATTTTTGCTATTTAATCCACTCTTCGACTACAAGATCTTAACATTTATCGCATAACTGATCTTTAAAGTTATTTATTTAAGCATATTATTTTATTATTAATTTAAATAATTATTTACTGTAGATTTTCAATTCTTAAGGTAAAACCTTGTAATTAGGAATTAATAAATCATCAAGAAGTTATTCAAATTCACCTTTGAACATATGCTGAAATTTTTCATTTTTTTTCGATTCCTTATTAATTTAATTACCTTTTTTTATATAATCAATTCTGATATCATCACCTCTTGCACTAACCACAGATGTTAATATTTCATTTATTTTTGGTGTTTAGCATATAATTAGAATTTTTTCAACTTCTCTCATCTATCTCTTTATTATTTCGCCTAAAATATCTTACTCATTAGTGTTAGGATATGCAAAAACAACATTAACCTTGTCGTTTATATTATTCGCTATAAAATTCTATTATACTTTATTCGAACTAGTTTCAATTTCCTCTATCTTGAAATAATCTTCCTCCTAAATACACTCTATTATCTGAGTGCTTAAATATGGAATTCCCTATTATTCGATCAAATACTCTAAATATTTATAACTCATGAAATGCTATGATTTGCTTTCTAAAATAAGGTTTTAATATCTAGTGTTTAACATTCTTGTGTAATTGATAACAGATTAAAAATCAAGAGGTTTCATTTCAATTATTGGTTGCCGTAAATCATCCCAAATAGTGTCAATTATCTCGAAATAGGCGAACAGTTATAAATTTGTCTTAATAGATAATTAATAATACCATCAAAATTAAAGATTCGCTTTTTAAATATTGTTTCTTTTACATCTCCAATATTTTTGGCTTATTAGCTGATCTCTTCATAAAATTATACAGATCCTCTGTCAATCGAATTTAAACCATAAACTTGAAATCAAATTTGCCAACATAATGATTGAGAGGTCTCACATTACTATATACGGTAACTAACCTTGTTTCATGAGGGTTAATTTGATTGCATCCAGTTTGAATTAATGATATTGCAGCTCTTCTCAAACCTTATATCACCGATTCTTTTATTACAGCATAAGAAATATTGTTGTCATCCATTTAATCACATTCTTCTTATTAAAACAAATCAGTAAATTTATATATGGGCTTGAATTGATAGGGTTTTAATTTTAATTTTTTTGCTATTTTTTTGAATTAATCATTGATTTAAGTTTCTATCTCATAGACCTCTTTTGATTTGTAAGGTAATAATTAAAGATAGTAGTTGATATGATCCCATAAATTTAAATTAATATCTTTATAGCCTTTTACAATTATGTTCTTTATTTCAGCATATATCTCTAAAGTTTTTTCATACTTCCTATCTGATTATTTCAACGATTTAATCAAAATATCTTCAATATAGGTTGAGATCAATGGACTATTAAATAACAATTTCTTGAAATTAGGATTTTTTAATGAATCACAATATTTGATTAATTTTGTAATTGAGTCTTAACATACTAATGTTGAACAAAGAATAAATTTAGTCTACTCGACACAATCATTCTCTATTATTTTTTAATTTTCCCAAATATCCTTTAATTTCTTTTCTGTCTCCTCTATTTAATATACCATTTTAATTTAATATACTTTATATGACGAATCTACTTAATTAATAATATATATTTATAATTCATAATCCATTATTTATATCTATCAAGTCTCTTATTATTGATATCTCTAATCTTTACTCATCCTTTTTTAAAGATAAGAAGTTTTTCACTCTTCCCTTTTCATGTAGATGAGCCATCATGTCTTAGTATTGATCTATAACCTCTCTGGTGTAATTATTAGATTAATTGTATATTTTATCAAATCCGTCATCAATCATATTGAAATCACCAAAAACAAATAATCCTTGTTTAGAGGTGGTTAAGGCACTAACTAACTTACTTACATTTCTCAATTATCCGAGCATCAATTTGTCATTCGATCTGACCATCGATACTATGATTATCTTTTTATAACGACCATCAAATGCTTAAGGTGTGCCTACTTCAATATTACGTAAATTTATATCACTTAGTAAATATTTTATCAACTTTTTTTATTAATGGGAGAATGTTATGACAAAAATCTCAGATTCCTCATTTCCTTGATTCACTAGATACTTAGCAAATTATTGAATAAAATCTGCTTCAAACGGATTACTGATGGAGTATCGCCTGAAATTAATAAATTCCATGAATTGATGATTTATAAATTGTATCTCCGACCAAACCCCTAATATTTTCTCCTAATTCTTCTTGTTTTAATCATTTATTCTGTGATAGAAATTATTAAAAATTCCATAAAGATCAGTAGTCGCATTATTTTAAATTGTTAAGTAGAGTCTTTAATTATTTAGCTTTTAAAGTTCCAGGGAAATCAATTTAAAATGGGATTTGGAGTGCCCTGATATTAGATTATTTTATATATATAGACTTGTGTCAATCTGATTCTCATCTCCTATCAAGATTATCTTCCTAGTATTTGGACAGATATATGAATGTAAGTGACCTTGAGCATATCTATTCGCTCCATATATAATTAATGTATGATCACCAATATTATTAATTAATTTTAAGTATTATTTCATGTTTAATATACTTGATGCAAGGATACTGGCCTTTATATATATTGATCAAATAATCTCCTTGAATGGTATTAGATGTTTTTCTCTTAAATACTAGATAATTTTTGATAATAAAATCTAAATTTTACTTCTAGTTATATGAACCTTTTATAATTCACCAATGTATAAATTTATTCCCTATCTATAGAGCCAAAATTCCATGTCAAAGCATTCTCATTGGTCAGTTTATTAAATTGCGACTGATCGAATTGAAATCCAACATTATATTATCTAGATTATATGAATTCTTTGTATTCTCTATATAGTTGTATGAAATCTTAGTCTTCTATGCCTTGTGGTATGTATTGCAGATTATCCCCTAAATCAAATATTTCATCCCCTGAATCTTGTTGATCTGACTCGTCATCTGATTGTTCGTTGCCATCATCAGAACTACCATCATCAAACTATTCTACATCATTTTAGTTGTATGGGACGATGGCTTAGCTTCCATTATATTCTTCATATGGATCCAACTCATTATTTTGAAAATAAGATAGACCTGTATTATTCGATTACAAAGATGGTTAAAATCTAATTTTTCTAATAGATGTTGTTAAATTATTTTAATTTCTATTCTACCATCTTGGTACATTCTGGTTTTACTAAATATTACATCTACATTATAATCTTATACTTTGAAACTGTTATTCCTCTAGCCATCCCTATACAATATCTATTCTACAATTTTCACAAAGATTTCTCTATGAAAGTCTCTTTAACAAACAATATTGTGAAATTATGTTGTTAAAAATTTATGGGGCATATAATTTCATGTCTCTAACTGTAATTTCATAGTCAGGAATGATCATTTAATACAAAAGACTCTTTATAACTTAAATCAAATCAGAGGACAGACTCTATTAATCATTTCCTCTTCCTTCAACTTTCTATATGAATCCTACATTTTCATTTGGTTCAATAAGATGCCTTCTTACCACATTAGATTAGCATATAAAGAGAATTTTATTTAATTAGCTTTCTCTTTGAATCAATCTTTCCATGAGTATGTTCTCATTTGTTCCAGGGCATTTAAACACAACATTAAATCTTAGATTTATCTATTATACTATCTAATCGATTTATTAACTGTTGTTTTATGCAGTAATTATAATATTAGGAGGGTTGACTAGATAACTCTAAATATCTGATCTTAGTGGAGCTGGATCATTTTATTTTATTAGATGAGCTAAATAATCTTAATTTTGATAATAACTTGATTAGCTTTCTAAAATGATTGTTTAACCTCTGCTATTTATAATTTTTATAAAATTTATCACGGAGTCCAAGTCCAATGCTTTCAATTATAAGTATGGTTTGTATCCATCCCATTTTACAGATATCAACTCAAAATATGAGTAATGGAATTGATTTGTCTATGATAAATTAATTTATTACCACTACAATAAGAGAATTCCTCTTCAAATACTCTTTCTATGCCTGTGCTAATTTTCCACCTTCGTCTTTCATTTACAGATATCGTATAATAGTATTTGAAGGTTTAGCGGTAACAATAAATCTAAGATTCAAGTGATTGATTTTAATTCTCTTAAATTTCATATTTGTGAAAATATTGGCCAGTCTTGTCTAATATTGATGAATATTTTTGATTCCTGTTCTCAATAATGATAAAACAGCATCTCTAAGTCCTTATGATGTATTTTCCTTAAGCACCGAATAAGCCTTTTCATATTCTTGATCAAAATCATATCGTTCCAGTTTAAATAGATCCATGAATTTGAACACAGGAGTAACCTAAGAAGGACACATTTGTTAGTCAATAAATATTGAATCAAAAAGTTCATTTATTTATCTTATTATTTGAGCCATTTCATTCCTTTTATTTCCGATAAGCAAATAGTTATAGTTGATTATATCTTTCAGGGATAAATTTATGAACTCCCCTCCTTTCTGAAGCAATCTTAAAATTTCTCTATATATTTCTCTTACCCTATTTTGGTCATCGTATTGAATTAATGTTGCTTAGTATAGTAAATCTTGTATGTAGGTGTCGAATAGAGGACTTGAGTAGAATATATCCGAAAACCTATGATTTCTTATTTGATCATCTAATTGACAGATTGATTCGATATTCTCTCTACATATTTTTGTAGATGCCAATATCAATTTTATGTTGTTAACATCATTTTAGGGAGGATTATGCTGTCCATTCCAAATTACTCTAAGTCGAGCAACAGGATTCTGGTCATCTACCGAAAACATATAAAATATTTTAATATTTATTTTAGTACATTTAATCAGCAAATTCGAATTTATATTATATGTTTAATTAATATGTGAATGAATTAATTAAACACTTTTTACATATAATTATTGGCAAGAATTTTATAATTATTATATTACAAATTTATGGACGAGAAATAATTAGAGATCTTACTTCAGTCATTAACTTAATTGGAAGATTCAATAAAGAGTAATATATAATTATATCCAAGAAACTGCGAATTACTGCTCATCATATCCTGAATGTGCCACTGATGTATCGAATATGATATTTAAAGAATTTCAATAATGCAGAAGAGAAAAGAAGAAGTTATACATATTTCTGATACATGAGATTGTGCTGGATGAGAAAAATAAAAACAGACCAAACCATCCATACATTAAATGTATTGGAGACAAATTAAAATAAATATTCACGGAATATGCTTCGTATTTTATCTCAATATATTTAGATGCGCTGAGGAAATGTAGGAATTGGAAAAAGCCTATAATGTTATCAAAAGATGGGAGAAGGAATAGATATATGATCCAAAATTTCTTGATAAATTGAGAGGCATTATGCAACCAAAATTTGACTAACTCAAGAAATAATAGGAAACTTGGAATATCATGAACCAAAAAGATGATTAGGCAAATAAGGCACTCTTACACAATATCTAATTTGTAAAAAATAATGAGCATACAAGTCGAGTGTATACTTATTTGGAAAAGCTATAAGAGCAGGATTAGAAAACACTTGAATTCAATTGCAATTATGACAATCATCAGAATATGACAAAAAAATAAATATAGGAATTGCATTTAAGTGCAGAAGCATGCAGACACAGCATAATCCACCAAATAATTCAATTACAGGATTTGTTCAGAGACTAAGCATAAAATGCATAAGATTTATTCAATGACTATAATAGAGGTGAACCAGTCTTAGAGTATTACAAAAATAAAAGAAAGGATTTATGAATTATATTGGTCATATTAATGATTATCCTAATTAACTTTTCTTGATCACATGGTTGATGGAGGACAAACTAGTTCAAATACTGTATCAAGACAAGCATATTAAATGGAAAAGAGAGATCGGCTACATTCAGAATGGACAATTTCACTAGCCTAATGTTCTGATTGGATTTTTGTTAGATAGTGTACCCTATGCTGTTTGGGATATATATTAGGGCATTATTTAGAGAGTCGGATAGGACACAGATAAATTAGTCATATCTTCGGTACTTCATGTATTAACTAAAATTAGAGCCAAATTATTGATATCAATTATTTCATCGAAGGGCTGCTCCTGATACTAACAAAAAATGAAGGTATCTACTTGTATGACCCTCTAAGAAACCAGATAAGAATTTGTTTCAATGAATATTTGAAATATGTCAAAAATCCATTGAGGATGAGATTTTCGATCGACACCATATATTTGGGTTATAAGGATGGATATTTATCACTATGGGAGATAACACATGGTATTGCAAGACATTTAGATGAAGATCAATAGGAAAATGGAGTATTATTAGTGTAAGATTGTTAAGCACGATTTCATCTTACGGAATCGGTATTAATTGACTTTGATGTCGATGGATATAGAGTAATGACTTTATAAGAAAATTATATAGAGATTTTAGCATTAGATAGAAAAAATCATGAAAAAATTTATATAGCTATTTACAAAATTGATCTTAACTTTGAATTCATGGATTTTTAAGGTGCTCATATAATGCTTTATAAAGAGATACAAATTTATTCATTAGCTATACCCAAGATTCATGATTATTCTAAATTGAAAAATGCCATGGTAGTTCAAAATCATTAAAAATTTTAACCTAAATTGATTTTTAATGCAATTGATGAAAGTGTTGTTTTTTATGCCTTTAATAATGTATTACTATCTACTATCGATGCAAAAGGTTAAATAAATATCACTATGTTAAATTATTGATTTTATATAATTATATATTTTATTTTATAATTATGAATTTTAAGAATGTAGAGTGGTAATAAAAAAGAAAAGAGCTGAAAACTAAAAGATAATCCTAATCAAGAAAAAATAATTGGGTGAAGATCTAAGTTTCTTAATAAAAGAGTGCATTCAATTGTAAAATTGTATAAAATATGGAGGATTTATCAATTGAGGCTCCTCCATCATTGAAACCAGCAAAAAAGTATTGTGATGTAACAGGGTTTGAAACTAAATACAAAGATCCTATTACATAGCTATATTATGCAGATGGCATAGTTTTTAATTATGTTCGCAATTTATCAAAGATTTCTGTAGAAACATACTTAAATTAAAGGGGATAGACATAAAAATTATTATCATGAAAATTATTAAATACACCACTAAGTTAATGTAACAGTTTCTTACCATCTATCTTCCATAGTTTTACAGCCTAATACAATTATTATTAAGTCTCGACTATTGCATTTGTAGTAGCTAGCAAGGCAAAATCCTGCATCAACAGTGTAGCCTGTTTTTATTCCATTATACCCTAAACCAAGCAATCTATTTGTATTTTCCCAAAATGCCTCCTTAGTATACCCTTATAATACAAATTATTACCTTCTTCATCCTAGATAGTACAATAGTGATTACGAGTGTTAACTAATTTTCTAAAAAAATCATCCTTAATCATGATGCTAGATAATATCGCCATATCATATGCAGTCGAATAATTGTTGGGTCTTGATAAACCATGGGGGTTATGAAATAATGTGTTTGACAGTCGTAGTTCTTTAGATTTTTGATTCATTTCAGAGACAAAGTACGAAATGGGGTTCTTACTTCTCAATTTTTGTTTATACATTGCATAAACACCGAAATTTTCTGCGAAAGTTAGTGCTGCATCATTTCCTGATGGCAGCATTAATCCATAAAATAAATCTTCTACTGAGAGGATATCTCCTTTACATAATTATGCAGAGGTTCCACCAATACTACTTGAGTATTGACTCACTTCAGCATAAGTATTAGACATTGTTACATCCATTTTTCTACACAATTCTAATGCTAAATAGCAAGTCATAATTTTGGTTAATGATGCAATTTCCCTTTTTGTATTATAATTGCATCCTTATAAGATTTCACCTGATTCACCATCCATAATAATCCATGATTTAGCAGTAACTCTAGGTTGTAGCATCCTATCATCCTATAAAGAAAGGGAATTATAGCCATTTTATTTCAATCTATCCTCTTCACTTTTTGGTTTTCCTCTGTATTTCATTATTTGTTCAAAAAATATAATATAAATTTAAAAAATATCAGAATCTACTTTACACGAAATTATTGGGTGTAGAATTGAAAGACATCTCATTTGATTATCTCTTAAATGCTAGTTTTTAAAATCTTTAGTTGTTGTCTTTTGAATTTGATCTTCCTCTCCTCTAAATTTCTGCATTCATTAAAAACAATTAATTCTCTAAATTGTTAATTACGATTTTATATTCGGCAACTTATTATTATAATAAATTAGCTTATTTTTAAATATCTTCTTAATAACTTAATTATAAAATATAATAAATTACTTATTGTTTAATAAATCTAATTAATTTTATAATTGTAGATTTTCAGAGTATAAGGCTTATAATTAACTATTTAATTCTTAGCTTTGCATTTCAGCTTAGTGAATCATTTCCTCTTTTAAAGCCAATTAATTTTCAAAATCCTCCTAGAGTTCTTATTTTTCTTAATTCAACCTCTCCTCAATATCCTAGATTTACTCTAAAAAGTTAGTTTCTATTTATTATTCTTTAATTGCTAACTACTCGAATAGATAATTATTCTATTTTTTTATCTCTTGCATTTATTTGACAATTTCTTCTTATAAATTCTTAGAATTCTTATTTTAATTTCTACTATTCTCCAATTGAGATGTTAAATCATTAATAGTTTAGTTTAATTGATAATCTCTCTAATCTGATAGAATCTAAAGTTGTTTGTATTCGTTTTGTAGTTCATTATATTCATTAATATCAACAGTATTTCTTAGAAAATTTTGTTAATTTTGTAACTATATCTACACTTCCTTATTCAATTTATCAATTTCATTGTTAAGAAATTTAACTTCTGAATGTAACTCAGAATTTTGTTATTACACAGTTTGTAGTTATTATTATGTTTCATCATGATTTCTTAAAGTCTCTTAATATCTAGTTTACAAATCCTCTACAAGTTTACTACTAACAGATTCCTTCCCATTTTAATCTATTTTCTTTTAGAGTTCTAACTTATCCGTAATTAATTTTGTTATTGTTTGTTGTTACTAATACAATTAATTTTAGAATTATTCGAATTTCATCTCGTAATAGTATTTATCAGCATATGCCTATGAAAGTCTCTGAATCTCAGTTTCTTGAAATTCAATTGACCTTTAAATTTCAGTCTCTTCCTTAGATGGATTTAAATTCTCTAAATCCAATTAGTCTCCAATGTCTTCTGAGCAGAAATCTTGAGTCTTCTCAAAAGTTTGATTGATGTATTAAATATCAAGTGACTTAAATATTAATAACAAATTTACAACTCTCTTTGTGCTTTTTATGTCTACATTCTCCTTTCTTGAGGACTCATAGGTATTTGTTTTATCTTAGAGCATATATTAACGATTATTTTATTTTTAATTATAATTAATTTTTTTGTCATCTCTTGCTGGTGCCAAATTTATACTATGGGGAAGCTCTATTATTATTCTAATACATGGTCTATCGATAATCTCATAATGAGGTCCTGGAACATCTCTCTTCTCTTTGGTGAAATCATATCTCTAACTTTTTCCTATAGAATATTTTGGTGCATCATCTCTTATCTTTGGTTCATAAATGGGACCTGGAATCTTTCGCCTCTCCTTCTCTATGTAATCATAAGAGCTTCCTTTAAATTTTATTCCTTATGTTTCGATGATTTTGGGTTTGTATTCATAAACTCCAGGGCCTGGGCTGTCAGTCTTCATTGCTAAAGGAGGTCGCTTCGAAGTTCCTATTCTGATGGTTATAGTCTTGATTTTGGGTTCATTAAAACTACCAGGTCCCAACTAACTAATCGGCTTTCCCATCAATGAAGATCTGGTCGCTCCTGAAAAGCTTTCATTTGAATTTTAAATGTACTTATATTTTCTCTATCTATTTTTAAGTTCTAATTTATATGATCCTGGCCCAGGAGTTAATTAAATGCTCTAAACATTTATCTATGAAGGATATGATATTTTTAATGATTGTTCCATCTTAGATTATTCTGTTTTAGGGCGATCCACTTATTTAACTAGGCTTAACATTAATCTAATAAAAATTATAATATTTATACATTCTTGGGGGTGTCTTAAATATATCCATTAAATGATTAAAATATATTTTACTATTTCAAAGTAATTTAAGCACATTACATCTAATACAGGGATCAAGCTTGCCAATAATAATGCAATATAAAAGTTAGAATCTTAGAGTGATTTTAAAACATTTTATAGTTAAAATACTGAAAAATTGAACCTTGTGAACAGAATTTCATTTATTAGAAGATTTTCAGAAAAATTAATAAAAGAAAGAGATAATCAAACAAAAGAAAATTTTGAGTTCACCGAAAGTATAGCTCATAGTATAATGCAATAAATTCTAACCCTGGATTATAAAAAATATAATGACAAAATAGAGGATGAATTGAGATCCTTTACCATGTTCATTTCCTGCGCATAAGCGATTATGACCAATTTTCCCTAATTTTCAGCTAAATACACCAATTATTGCTAATAGGTGTTTAAAATGTTGAGCGAAAATGGATATCTCTAATAACTTAATTTAGAAGAAGTTTAAGTCATCTTAAGATGTGTTACTTAACTAAAAGAAATTGTAATAGATTATGTTAATTTTAGAATGTTACTCTATATGAAGAGAAATAAATGCTTGACAGAGTTGAAAACTTCATGGGTTAAATTGAATTCAAAGTTGCAACAAAATTGATATAATCTCTGTCATTACTATAAACAATTAGACCAAGTCTCACAAGAGGATTATTTGATAAAATAGAGAAGGGGGGAAGTATAAATATGAATGTTCATGATTGTTGTGGAGTGTTGATGGCTTGTAAAGTATTTTTTCAAAAACTACCTTAACTAAACTCCGAGATAAAATCAATTATGCAATCGATAACATTTGCTATACTAGAGAAAAGATTCAATTTGAATTACAAATAATTGGCTATAATCTTTCAGAGTTTATCTATGATCAATATTACCACATAAAAACCACTCTTAGATTATTTAGAACTATAAGTTTAAAAGGTGGATAAATTAAATATATTTTTTATCGCATAAATTTATCATTTCTATGACTCAAAAGGCTTACAACCAAATTTATCCGAATAATTCATTTAAAAAATCTACTAATATATAAAGTAGGACCTTTGTGTTAATGATCAAAACTGTGAGATATTCTGTTTATTCTTTAAGGATTTTATACCTTGTGCAAATATCACATTTTTGGATATAAGTCTAAATTTATTGAAAAACTATGATATGAATGATTTTTGTCTAGCTAAGTTATTTTAAGGGATGAATAAATGCTCCTTTCCAATAGATTAGGTTTATGATTTTATGTAATTTCTAATAAATAGACTCATAAATTATAAAAAACCAATAGATATTCATCTACTGAATGCGATAATTCGATGTAACTTAATGTATTAAAAACAATATTTTTAACAAATTTAATCAGTCATTGATTACTAGATAGACTAATTCAGTGATTCAATACTAAGAGCTAAATTTGATTATTTGGTGGATCAGAAACTTGAAAGTTAGCTTTATGGGTTTTTGCAAGTGTTGTTGGACTTCATAAAAATTCTATAAAATAATAAGGAATAATAGATAAATCCTAATTTGGTGAAATCTATACAGCACATAGTAAAAAGGTTATAAGAAGATAGAACTCAGAATAAGAAATTAATAACATATCATGATTCATTGAAATTATATATTAACGAGTGATTATTAAATTATAAAATTTATATGGGTGCTAAATGTTCTAACTGCACATGCCAAGAGAAATAGGTATAATTGGATACTTATAGTTAAAGGAAATCGTAATATATGAAAATATAAATAATTTTATTTAGATCAGAATATATTAACATTCCTACTAAGTCATCAAAAACGAGTGATTTCAGGGCGAGTAGATTAGCTGAAACAGAAAAAATAGTTAAAATATAATCTTGTTGGAGGGGTTATAAAGCGAGAAAATTTTATAAAAAAAAGCTTACTTAGATTAAAGATCCTTTTAACCATGAGGAAAGTTCTTAATACGTTAAATCAGGATATTTTGCAAAATAATAATACATTGATTAAGATCATTTAGAGAGAGTAATAAAGGAACCCTGTAAATTCAGTGACGGAACTATCTATAATGGCGAGTGGAAAGGAATCGCTCGAGATGGATTTGGAATTTAGACCTGGCCAGATGGCGCTAGATACGAAGGGGAATGGAAACACAATAAAGTGAATGGAAGAGGACGATTTCAAGATGTTACTGGGAATACATATGAAGGAGAATGGAAGAATGACATGGCAAATGGATATGGTTTACTGATACTTTAGAGTGGAGTGAGATATGAAGGATAATGGTATAATGACAAATAACATGGATTTGGAATTGAGGTTTGGCCTGATGGTGGATCATATAAGGGATTTTATCATGAAGGTTAAAAACATGGAAAAGGTAAATAGTATTTTTTTTATATAGTCTTACTCTCTAGGTAAATACACTTGGCCCGACGGATAATATTATGAAGGGGAATGGACGTTGAATAGAATCACAGGGTTTGGGGTATTATCTTGGGCTGATGGTAGAAAATATGAAGGGGATCTATTAGATAGTATGATGCATGGCAAGGGTCAATATAATTGGCCTGATGGGAGATCATATTATGGTTAATATCAAAATGATAAAAAACATGTAAAATTGACTTTAAATAATAAAATCAGGGCTTTGGAGTGTATTAATGGGCTGATGGAAAAAAATACGAAGGAGAATGGTGTTATGGTAAATAACATGGAAGAGGAGTACTAACAATTAAAAAGGGAATCAGTAGATCAGGGGTTTGGAGAAATGGAAAAAGGATCTTTTGGGATGATGAATAATAATGAATATCTTTGTGTTTCTTATTTTTTTTTTTCAACATCTTATTCTTGATTTATGATTCATATTAACTCATTATTTAATAAAAAATTACACATTTATTAAAATATCTTTTATTAATATATTTATTATATTTCTTTTATTTTATGAGTAATTCTAAAAGGTCTGAAAGACATAATCCTAGAAGATTTGATCGTGAGGTTAGAGAGATATGTTGGTAAAAAGTATGATAAATTATTTTTAACATTAAAGGCTGATAAAATTGATGGTTTGCATCCAGATCGTTGGAGGTTAGATGCTGTGGGTAATCCAGTTCTAAAAGCATTGAATCATTGTAAAGGTCCTTTATGTTATAATTTTGACCATATAATTCCCTACACTAAAGATGGTTAAAGTACTGCTGATAATTGTTAGATATTGTAAACATTTGTGAATATATTCAAATCTAATAAGGAGGGGTTAACTAAGGAGGACTTGCTAAAGGTAAGTCCTCAAGTAAAATTTACATCTGAATAGTTGAAGTTGATTGAGTATGCTGTATATGGTGAATGATTATTTTCTTTCCCTTTTTTTTTATATTGGAGATTTGTGTTTTTTGTTTATAATTTTTTTTTGCACAACTACCTCATTTTTTATACTTTTAATCCCATCCTGATTTTCTCCGTGTTTGACTTCGTTGTCTGCTTCCTCTTCTATGCTTTCTTTCATAATGTTTTCTTATTAAAAAAAAATAATAAAATATATAAAAAACTTTGAACTCTCTTGACTTGGGCTTTTTTATCTTATTTTCTTAGGAGGTGATGGCTCATAGACTATAAGAAAATTTAGTATAATATATTACCTTTGCAATTTTCAATATTTTATACACCATTCTTTTCACAAACCAACTATTAAAGTTGGTCAAAACTGTTTTTCTGTGGTTAATAGAATGATTTATAACTATTTTTCAAGGTATTACTTATTCTAACATTATCTCCTATCACTTATACTTCTGGTTAACTAACCTTTCTCTCATAAAAATATCTTAATTTTTTGAATGTATTATTACTTAGTTAAAACATTATCTATCTATTCGCCTGTTTCAATATCAATAGTATAAATTACGCCATATTTACATCCTTCAACTAAAAATTATTTTATTTTTCTATTACATTCAAATAACTCTTCCGATTTGATATTTCTCATGTCTACCTTTCCCTCATAAAGTATTCGCTCTACCTTATCCTTAGAAAATTGTTTAGGGAAAAACCTTAAAACTACTCTTGCTTTAAATTAATGATCACGAACTTTTTTCAGTAATCCAACCTTCATAATAATTGATTTGATGACTAATTACCTAGAATTGTTCTCCTAGGTATCTTTTGTGCTTGGATTAATTGTTGTTCATGTTGAAATAAAAAAATTTTGCCGCTCTTTCATCTTTTAGCTTTATTAGGAAAACTGGTTCACCTGCTATATATACTCTTAGGAATTCTTGAAATTCAATAAAGGGCCATTCCTTGAATCTATGAATAAAAAAAAAAATAATTAATAAAAAAAACTTTTCAACGAGATATTTTTTGAGAGTATGTTTATCTTTACAAACTTCAAGTGTAGGATTATAATAAAATATTATTATTTCTTTCTAATTTTACCACTCTAGTGGAATTCTTGAAAAAAATTTTAAATAAATATTTAAACTTTTCATATTTTTCTGTTTTTGTTGGCTCAAGTATTCTGACTTCATGAGTTAGAGTATTGATAGTTCGGATTAATACATCCTTTACTGCCAATTTCTCACCTATGAAGTCAAATTTAGGTTAGTCTTCATCATTACAGGGACTAGAATCTCCAGATGAAAACTCATGTAATGCCTTTGATTGAGATGGAGATTAAGTTGGTGACCATTTTATGTGATATTCCTTTTCCTAAGTTTTAAGATAACTCGGCACATATGTTTTTAACCTAAAAAAAAATAAAATAGTGATAAAGTAAGTAATATAATTCATTTTTTTGTGTATTTTAAAAGTGATATATTTTTTACAACTTTTATTGATCTTTTTATTCTGGTTTAAACATCTCTACCAATTTTTCTGTCATTTACATTGTAGTTACGTATTTACCACCGTTCTCAGTCATGTATATATTTTTTATATATTTATATTAATTCTTATATTTTTTTATTTTTCAAATTTCACACATATAATTATAATTGTCCTGTATTTATTGGACCATCTCAAATGCATGCTCGAAATCTTGGTTTTCCATCCCATACTTCCAATACCAATGCAAATAGGCATTGCTTCTAAATTTCTAATATGCTATCTCACTGATTCCTTTTATGATTGGCACTATCTTATTAGAATTAACCATAGTGAAGTTCATTTTCTAATCATGACCCTTCTGAGAACATCTCTCATTAATAAAATGTAGGTCTACAGCATCAGGATTCCATGAAATAGGATTAAAAGTATGTTATATTTTCTTTTCTAAGAATTTGAAATGAGAATCAGAATCTACTAAAGTTTTTTACACATTCTCTGATCTAAAGACCGAAATAACTTTCAAAGCACAATTTTGTTTCTTAAAGTTAGATGGCTGACTTAACTATTTTGCTACCTATTCAATTAATTGATTTTCTTCAGTTTCATATTTTTCAAATTGGAACTGATCAAATGAACTCTTTATTAAATCTTCCCAAGAGCTCAGTGGTCCAAGATTCCATTTATTAAACAACAAGTATGGAGCACCCATTAATTCAATAAACTTATGTCCTTGTGTTATGCAACAATCTGAAATCATCTCCTGATAATATTTGTTGTTTGTATGATTATCATTAATCCATAACATATTCAATATGCATGAGGCTATGTATTCGTTAACATTCGATAAATCGACACTTTTATCAATTTATTTGGATCCTATTTAACTCAGCATCTAATATATTCTATCATTTTCAAAATATATGACCGAATCTGCATACTGTTATATATGTGATATTGATAGTAAAGTATTATAATGTTATAAAGGAGTCTCTCCAGTCCTATTGGGTAAAATAGCTATTACATTCATGTCAACATCTTAAAATATATCTTTTGCTTCTTCCAACAATCGACTTCCCAAACCAGATCCAGTTCCTCCAGCTAGCGACATCATGAATTATATGCTTAAAAAATAATCTGTTTTTTCAATTTCTCTTCTAATTTAATTCATAGCCTATTCAAGAATCTGTTGATTCTCTGTGCAATAAGACTCAATAGATATTTCGTTGGTATTTGATCGAAATGCATTAGCTCCTTATTGTTTTCCTGACTTCTAATTCAATTTTTACTTTTATTTCTGATTCATGTAACCCAATCCCCAATTGTTTCCTCTTCCATATTAAAAATATAGAATGTTCTTTGGATCAAGAAAACTATATTGTTTTCTATCCTTTCTGTTTATTTGATAATAAATACTTCTTGAATAGGTTTTAGAATCTTTGATTCCGTATCCACAAGAAGTGTATGGTAGACACAAGACTCAGTTCTTCGAAGGTACATATTTCCTTCATGAATGCACGATCTATCCATAACGTTGAATAACTGCATAGCAATTTAATTGCCACATTAACCAAGATTTAATAATAAAGTTCCCATATTATATAAAATCAAAATATTTTTCTCTTTTTCTTCTCTCATATAATACAAAACTAAAATCTTCTATCGGCTAAATTTTCAAGTGCTCCAAAATATGAGAACAGCACTCCTAAGAAAACACACACATGCCAAATATTGTGAGATTAACCCTATTTTTAGTGTAAAAAAATTACAATTATATCAAACTTTCCAGGAAAGAATCTTTCTGGAATCCTAAATGTATAAATAGCTAATCCGCCTAAATAACTAGTGCCCATTAATAAATAGTGTATGAAAGAGTATTAGAATGGTAAGTAATCACTGTTCTCTGGCCCATATAATCTAAATATATTAATAATTAGTTACTCTCTCAAATAGAGGTGTATTGCTGGTACACCTGCAAAGATTCCTAATGAACCATACATAGCACCTTTTACTCTCCTCCATTTCTCAGTATGAATAAAATCAAATATGCTGACAATGTATGCTGCTAAACAAGCAGATCCAACTGTTATTAGATAGAAGTATCTTAAGAATGTTTCACAATAAAATCCGTAGTAGAATGGTGGGAATGATGATCCAAGTATAAGTAATGAGATTCCTCCATAATCAACTCTTAATAAATATTTGTTAGCTTTCTCGCTCATCTGGAAAAAGAGGTGAAAACATGCCGATCCTCCCATACACATAATTGCGGATATTAGAAATACTAGGATTGGCCATCTTGAAACGTGTAATGGATCATCAAATTTTCTGTAGATTTGTTCCTGCTTAATTATTGGTGCATGTTTATATTCGTGTTTATAAATTTCAACCCAATCAAATTATTCTGAATCAATCTTAATTAGAAAATTTAAATAATTTGATACCTAATTAATTAGTTATTCTTTTAGTTAATCAAACTTGTCCTAGAGAATCTCACTATACTTAGCAAGATGTCCTGCTTGAACTATTTCTACTGCATTATTCAATAAATTAACAATTTCTTTGTAAGAATCAGAGGTTATGACCTTTTTTTCTATTACCTCAATTTATAGTAAAATGTCTGATATCACAGACTCGTTAACGTCGATTGTTGCGTTTGAATTTTAGTACGGCTATATTGTAAATATTTGTTATATGTCCTAAACCAATCGGAATTTAGTTAGATCTAAAAACAAAACCACATACACTATCATTAAAAGTGCTAATATGGCTCCTATTATGTGAGTCCATATGTTGATGAGCTCGTTGTGTTTATGAAACAAGCTTTTCAATATCAAATAAGGTGTGTTGTAGTTGATCCTATATCCTCTAAGAATATATGTATTATCAGATTAGAAGCCTACTGTGTGTTTTACCGTTCCGATAAAGTGTCCAACATTTTCTCTGATTGCGTCATAATAGTGATGTTCTTTTTCTTTTTAAGTCATATGTATATTTAAATATTTTATATTAGAAATCAAGATAATTTAATAAATTGTTCTTATATTAAAAACAAAAATATAAGAAAAATAAAAATGAATATCAATATTCTGAAAATCTTGATATCTTATGACTAATGTTTTGCAAATCAGTCTATATTATTCGTTTTTCAGATGTGACTTTCTCAATTTATTTTTATAAGCTGCTTTTAGTCGAATTCAATCTAGATTGATTTATCAGATTATCAATATCTTGTATTTATTTCTGATAGTTCGATGAGTTTCCAATTATTTCAGATAATTAATCAAGTTTTGACTATAATAAGCTGTAATATGCTCCTTATTCCTCAGATAACACCTTCTAATACTTGGAGGAATATAATTTAACAGAGGAGTTATCTAAATTTTCTCTAGGACTTACTATTCTCACACTTTAAAATGATTAACTTTCCTTCAATGGACTTTTAACGAATGATTGTTATGATTATGCGAATCTAAATTTGGTTGGGCTCTTCATAGGACTTTATGGTAGTTCTCTTGTCCATTATCCTGATATTGTTGATTTGACTTTTATTCTTTATTAGTTGTTTTAGACATCTTTTTTTATATCTTTCATAGTGGCTTGAGGGTTTATTTTTTTAGCTGAGGACTATAATTTTCAATTACAATATATTACGACTCTATTGATTTGTTTTGATAATTAGATTTTGGCTTTAGAAAGACCCAATTGCTCCTTTTAGTATTCACTTAACTTTTTTTTCACGTCAAAGCTCATTTAACAGATAAATTAAAAAAAATAATATATATTCAATCAAATTATGAAAAGTTAACATCCTTAAGTAATTCATCCAAAATATTATATCTATCTCTTATTTCTTAGATTCTAACATCAAAAAGTTATAATAATTCCTCGTCTTTTAAATTTGGATTGCATTTTAGTTTCTAGATTATATATGTTCTAGTAAGAGTTGTTAAATCAACCGATGCAGCTTATTCTTATTCGAACTTCTTGATAGCTTAAGTATAAAATGAATATTTAAGCATAAAAAATCCCCATATTGGAAAAATTGTTAACACATTTCCCCATAGAAACCATCTTATGCTGTTTTATAAATTTCTTGATTTTATATATTGGTGAACTCCAAAGAATGCTCCTAAGCCCAGAGACCATTTAATGGCCGTCATTGTGAATGGAAACCTGAATATGTATTTGGCCTGAAGATAATCTAATTTACTATCTTCATCAGACATTAATAAAATTTAATTTATTTATGAGAATATTGTTTTGCACACTAATAGCAATTTCATTAGCAAGTAATGCATATATCTACCCATTCAAAAATGTTGAGCCTAACAACTTGGATGGATTGACACAATAACAGATTGCTTAATTAATTAAATACAATTTAGGTTTAGCTGAACATCCATAAACAGATCAAAGATAGGATTTCGAATAAATGATAATGTATTTATTATTTTTTGATTATTTTCATTATAGATCATATGGAAAAGGTAACATGTTAGCACCAACCGATATGAGTTATCTTATTTTGTTGTAAAGCGAAAAATTATTCCAAGCAAAAGAATAAGAGAGAATCACAGAAGGTTATTCAGCTTAAATTAAAATAATTGAGAAGAATGAAAAAAGCATCACTGACATACTATTCTCATAGCAAGGTAATTTATAGTTAAAAAATTAATCAAGAAAATTCATTGATTGAAAGAGCTTAATAAATTTATAGAAATCCAAACCTTCCCTTCCTCGTGTATTAAAACGAAGATGATCTAGATATCAATCTGTTACAATGGACTATTACTTTATATTTAGGCAAAAATGTAATCAATTATAAAATCTTATTAGAATGAAGTATTTTTCTATGAACCTAAAAAAGATAAATCGTACAAAATGGAATCATCATTGGAAAAATGTGTAGACTTCTTCTTTGGAACAACATTTGATTATGCACCAACAGATGATAAAGTTTACAAGTATAATACTAATGAAATGATCAACATCACACCAGAAAATAAAGATCTATTTTTAGCCTTCTTCAAAGACATTTGTGCAATGAATAAGCTATCTTAAATATTTAAGAAGGGTGCTGACCCTAACTTTTTAGTTGTCATCAATAAATCAGTAGCAAAACTTGAGAAGGTCTTACCTGAAAATGACATCAACCTAGTGTACGATATGATGAGAATTGCACACAAGAAAGTAATTCATAATTTGATTTTAGTTAAGCAAAAACTTGAAAAATTATTTTGATGGAGAGGACTTATTTGGCATGATCCTTGTAGAGGAGGAAAAGATTGTTAAATTAACAACAACAAAAGAATCAGCTTAATAATAAAGAATTCTTATGGAAACAAGAACTAGAATGCTAGATGGAACTGTTTCATAAGTAAATTTATTTTTTAATATTCTTAGGTAACTGCTTCAATATAAATGGCACCTGGAGTTTATTAAATTTATTTTTGGACTGGAATATTCTTTGCAATACTGTTATTGTCTCTTGTGTATGCTATGGTTAATATGGACATTTAGAAAGACACTTTATTGTATGCAAAATTCCTCACAAACGATCAAAGAAATTGATTTATTCATTTAAAAATTCTTTAATTATAAAATAATGGGAAATTGTGCAATGGACAGAAAGTCTTACTAAATGAATATAGACATTCAATGCGATGACATTAAAAGTTTGTATTAGGAGGCAAAATAACTATTTCAGTAAGAAGATAGGATCATACTTACACCGATCATGAAAATATCTCCCAATATCTATATAAAGTTGGAAAATATGCAAATATCTGGAAGTTTCAAATACAGAGGAGCTTATTTGTACTTTCATTAGTTATATAATGATAAAGTAATAATAGCGAGTTCTGGAAATTTTGCTAAGGCCTGTGATCTGGCACATTAAAAGATTACGAAAGAAAGATAAATTTTGTAATCAAGGCACAGTAAGATTCGGAATTTTATGATGAGTAGCAGTTTGCATAAAAGTTAGTAAAATGAAGATTATAAAAGAATTTAAAGTTTAGAAAGGTAATAAACAAAATCCATCTCTGAGATTGGCTAATAAGAAACCCAAGGATAAGAGTAAAATAAAACCTCAAGTCAGATTGCTTAAGATCATCAAGAAGATCAACAATTTGCATTTAGAAAATCTGTAGAGCTATATGAACATAATAAGAAAGCATATAGGGGACAGCTCTCTGGTGATGAATAAGATGATAACTCAGGATATGAGAAATATAATAAGTTCAGTTCTCCAAATCAATCTTTTGATTTCAAACAAGAGAGAAATCTGAGTGTTATGTCTCTAAGTTCTCAGCTAAACTTTTATGAAACGCCGACAGATAATCCAGATTAAGAAGGTTTACAAAGTCAACAGTAATAAATAATATAAAAATATTAAAACGGTAATACACTTCAATTTTCAAGTAAATAAAATGATTTAAAGAATGAAAATAACAAACAATCAAACAATCCTATTTAGTTCGATTATAGAGTTTAAATTAATTAAGAATATGAGACGCCAACGCCTCTACCTGATGATTAATAATAATAAATCAATCTTGAGAATCAAAAGGATGATGATTATGGAAATAAGAAAAATACCATTAACAACATTGATGAATAAAGAAAAGATGAAAATAAATCAAATAATTTGTAGAATGGTAATGATAATCATAATGGTAATGGTGTTGGTTATGCTAATGGGAATGGAAATGGAAAAAATGGTAATAGAAATGGAAATAGCCATAATGAATAAGATGATGCAATACAACAACTTAATAACGAATTAAAAGAGGATTAAATTAAAGAAAGTGCAAAAGACTTTATAAAGCTGAAAGGAAGCACTTATACTTTTACTTAATCAAACCATCTGAAAGATTCGAAACAGTTAGGATTGTAAATAGATAAAACAGGGTCTTAACTTATTATTGTAGTTCCTGAAACAGTTAAATAAGAGAAAATAAAAGATATAAAGTCGTAGATTGTCAAATTTAGTTAAGATTGCGTTGAATGCGAGATCCATGCCAGATAGTATGCAAACCAAAATCCTGGTTATAGATATTTTTCTCCATATAATGATATCTTTATGGTTGCTGGTAATGCCACAATAGGGTATGAGATAGCTGAACAATTGGCTGAAGCTAGTAAACAAGCAGACTATCTATTTGTTGCAGTTGGAGGAGGAGGTCTCATTGCAGGAATTGCATTTTACTTTAAGGTAATCAGAGAATAGAAAATTAAGATAATTGGGGTACAACCAGAGAAGAATTGTGCAATGTATAATGTAATTATCTATTTTTATAATAGATTATTTATGGGAAAAATAATATTCTAGAAGACACTGTGTGTGACGCGACTGCTGGTGGGGTCGAAAATGATGCTGTGACAATATAAATTTGTAAATTAATGGTAGATAATTGGGTATTAGTCAAAGAGCAAGATATATTGAAAGGGTAAAAGTAACTTTGGAATGATCATAAAATAATTGTAGAAACATCTGCAGCGATGGCATTCGTTGCTTGCGAAAATTATTAAAAAATTAGTTCTAAGACGTATGTTGCCCTACTGTGTGGAGGTAATGTGGATATATAATTTTGATTGACATAAACAAATATTTTTTTTCACTAGAACCGTCATCATTTTACTTCTTATAGGTAAGAAGGTTTCTTAGATTTTCTTTTGGTCTATGTGATGATAAAATTGAGAATTTTCTTGAATGCCTGGTCTTTTGTCTCATCTGGTTTGATATTATACCATGCTATTGTTTTTTAAAGTTTCGATCCCTAATCAATAATGATCTCTTATAAATGTGCCTTATATGGATCACTACAATCGAAAAAGGCTATCAAATCGATTTAGCTCAAAGTTTCCTAATTAACTTGCTATTTAAATAAATTCATGATCCCAGGAGTATCAATTATTGAGAGGTAAGAATGTTCATTAACTTTTATTATATGTCGTTCATTTTCTAAAAAATTTTTAAATGAATTATATACTTATTGTAGGGCCAGTTGCTTTTTCTGACAATAATTTAGTCTTACCAGATCCCGATGGACCGATCAATAATACGTGATATTCTATACCCTCATTTTAATTAAGACATGTAAAATTTCCCATTTTATTTTAAAAACTATACGGAAATCCTTATTATTATATAATTTATTATGGATTAAATTGAAGATCCTTTAATTGAAGGAAGAAACAGACTTCAAACTCTTGATTTCAATGCAAATCTAAAAGGCAATGTGCCCCAGCAGCATCGATTCTCTTCAACCAAGCTAAAGAATGAACTTGAATAATATGATTCACAGGAATGGGCAAAAAGAATAAGCTTAGATTAGGGATATTATAAATACCCCTCTGATCTAGCATAAGCCGAATTGCATAGATAATGTCATTATTTGTAACCAGACAAGGAATTTTTGGACTCTACAGATGCTACAGAATGTCCTTGCTGCAGGTATTTTCATATTAAATACTATATAGAAAACAACTCAGGAGAAATAGAGTGAGTACATACTTCGTTGATCTCTACGAATATCTTTCGAATGAATATGGAATAACTATACCATTACACTTTACAATCCTAAAGATTTAACTTTTTATCCTGGTGCTGTTCTTCTTAGTTTATGGCATTTTCTTTATACTTGAAGTCAAATATATGTGTGAGACAAGAGGAGATGATATAGAGTGTAAGGATCCTAACTTTAAAAAATATGAATGCGATTAATGCCAATTTGCAGGTTTTTATAGTTTTATTGATCTGGGGTCTTTGTTCGTGTAGCTACAAGATTTCGAAACTAAAGAGCCATGGAAGTGGAAATACTTCTAATTTGCTGCATTCTTTATTTTTCTCATTAATATCTTCATGCCTTTTGTGTATGAAACAGTCATTAGATATTAGTAAACATTATTATTTTATCTTAATAGCTAGGTCAAATATTGGGATAAAGAGCCTGTAAATCATTTGAATGAAAATAAGAAGTCAATTTATGTCAAACATTTGCCGTATAAGATGACGTAAAATGAAATCCACCAAACCATCCAGAGAGCTTTAGCACTGGACACAAACAAACATATTGCTAAGAGATCATTGTAATATATCATTCTACATATAGTATGTTTGAAAAGGAAGCATCGATAACAGAATTGGTTTACGTTTACGACATACATGAGGTCACAGAAATGAACATAGCAAGAGAGAAATAATTCCTTGATCTATTAGTGACCATACAATAGATTAAGGAACTCAAAGAATAGAATATGATTAGAACCTTTAAACCTGAACAGATGAAAGCCTATTAAACATTTACGATAGAATTATTGGAAAATTTATTCAAATAATAAATGAAAGAATTAGTTTTTTAGACTAACAAAATAAAGATGTACCTCAAGAATGGATTGCCTTTTACCAATAAAATCGTGATAAAGTTTGCCACTCCAGAGTAAAGAACTGCAGTTTATTTGCATTATAAAAAGACTTGGTATCAGAATGTAATCAAAAAATTTAATTAAATTTTAGTTGTTAATCAGATATGAGGTCCTCAAACAAGAGTAAAGAGAACTCAAGGCTAAGTAGAGAGTATCTGATACATTTGAATATCCTGAAAATGCTGCTTCATCATTAGATTCACAAGACCATGAATAAGATACTATTGCCCAAGCTAAAGTTTAATAATAGGCTTAGCCTACCATATTAGCATAATTACAAGATGATTATTCTGAAAAGTATGTTGAACAAGTTCATCATTAACTGAAAATCTCAAGAGGTTTTAGAGTTGATGAGATTAATTGGGAGAATCTTGGAATGAATACGCTCAAAAGATTATAATTAAGGTTTAGGACATTATTAATAACTATCATAACATGTGTCCTCATGATGGGAGGATTTGAATTTATTTATGTTTACTAACATAATCCAGATATGTTAGATACAAAAAGTTAAGGAAACCTCACTCTGACTTAAAAAGTTTTGACTTACATATTTACTGTGTTGATTACAGTATTCTCATCCTATGCCACTTTAACAATATTAGGAAATATGGCTAAAAGTAGAAGAATTACATATTCAGATTTAGAGGAAAATATTATGAATTTCATGATATTCATATAAAACATTCTCATTACCTTTTTCCCCTATTTCATGACAATTGAATTTTGGGATGGATTCAATAGGGTGGTGCCTATCTATGATCTTGTATCGTTGTCATTGAGTAGACTTATTTTCAAGGATTTATATCATACCATTCATTTACGTCACACAAAGTATTGGTTATAAAAGAGAAAAATATTAAAAGCCTTCAATCCAATGTTATACTTTTAGGGACAATTAAATTAATTGATGACTCCACCTGAATTCCCTTAAAGAGGAAGAACTTTAGCAATATTTTTCATGACAACAATGGCTTCAACTATGGTTTACTTTTGCCCAGTGCTGGAGGTGATTTGTATAGCGTTTCTAATTTACTTATACATATTTGACAGAAATGCAATTTTAACACATTATCAAATAGATAGAAAGTTTAATTTGGAACATTTAAGCTATTTTGTAAAGGCATTTTAAATTATTGTTACTCCCATGAATATTTATATGTATATGAGATTGTTCTGGGGAACTGGAATGTGTGTTTATGTTGGAGCACCCTTATCAATATTAGTAGTCATTACACTAATATTCTTGAAGAGAAGAATTGTCAACTTTATAGTGTTTTCAATATTTAAGTAAAAAAAGAAGATGCCAGCTAAATAGTTTGTTGAAAAACCATTTTTTGAGAGTTATAACAACCATTTCTAAAGTAATAATTTATATAATTAAAATTAGATTTGAGAATTGAGACATTAACAGAAATATTGGCAAAAATTTACAAGAATGAGAAAACAATGAATGATTCCGTTTCATCTGAGATTTGATATCATTATACAATAGTTTTTTCATTAAATTCTCTTATTTATCTATTTTGCCATTCTATTATATTTTTCTATAACTAACTTTGAACTTCCACATTGAATTCCTCTTAAATTCTATTGAATTTAGACTTTGAGATTTAAGTTTAATTGTTTTATTAGCCCACTTATTCTGAATTTTCTATTTGTATGGGAACTATTATTTCTTAATCAGGCATTCCATTACATTCTTATAGATTTAAAACTTACAATTAAACTTGCATATTATGCTGAAGTAGTATTAGAGAGCCAGATTTTTAGTAAGGGTTTAAGAAGGGAGTTTTTCAATATCAAAAATTATTTTCTGCTCTAAAGAATCGTTGTTGAATTATAGTTGTTCAGACCTTATACTCTTTCTAAAGTTTTTTTTCAATTTACAATTAATAATAAATTCCTAAAAGAAGTAAACATCAACGAAATTTAGTTTAATATTTGAGTATTTTTAATCTATTTTTAGAGCAAGTTCTACGTTATCATGACTTCGTTTTGCTTTCATAACAAAGAAAATGGGCTTTATATAATAGATTTATACCCTCTTCCAAAATCCACATAATGAATAGGATGTTATTATATCTCTTAATTCAGTATTATACTCTTTATATTAAGTAGTAATATTAAATTCTTTTTGAACACAATTTATAGGTATAACCTTCTAAGATTTCCTAAGGACCACATTTACAAAGTATTAAATCTAACAGTCAAATGGTCCACTTTGATAAACTAGAGACGATTTCAATTCGTTATCGTTCTAATCCATGTCATAGGTGGTAATATTGAAATCCGCATAGAAACTTTATATTCTAATATTAATTATATTCTTTTACGATTTCTAAGTTCCAATCTTAATTTCTTTAACTACATACTTCTCATTATTAATCTAATACAGGGTTCTATTTTTATATGTAATTTAAATCTTTTGATTGCATATGATTTGGACGAACACATCATAAGGGTACAATCCTTCTCCTTCTTTTATATTTGTATCGAATTCCACTCTTCCTTTGATTTCCTCTCTGATCAGGTAGCTATTTTTATTTAACTATAAAGTTGCTGTCCCATAGGTCCCATCCATTTTTTTATTCTTTTTAATTATTTGTAGTTTATTTAATTCTTCCCATTTACATTTTATTTTTTTATTTTAACGAATATAAACTTTATGTATAATAGGGGGGATCATCCTGTGTAACCACTGACAGATTAATCAGTAGAAGAAGAATATCAATACCCGATGGTTACTATGAATTCAAATTAATTTTCAATGAGAAAGTATCATATGGCAGAAACTGCATAATCATATCAATCTTTATAAAAATTTAATGCAAACTTATTGTCAAGGCAATCATTAGCAATTTACTAGTAACTCAATCTTAAAAATGCAGACCAAGCAAAAAAGAAACAATCTTAAATACATAAAAAATTGAATAATGAATATAAGGAACTTAAAAAGAGGAGAGAATTACTAATAGAGGAGAACTAAAAATAAATACTTAGTTTATGCTCATTTGCACCATAGATAAGTAATAAGAGCAGATAAATTGGATAGGATAATGGAGTATCCCCAAGATATTTATCCCCTAAAGCAACCATTGCTAAAAAAGAAGAATAAATAAGTGATGGTAAACCATAAATATCTGATACATCAAAGAAGATGATTGATAACAAAGAAAATGTATTTAAAAGGTTATATTTTCATAAATAAGAATATAAACAAATTTAATCAGCCAAAATCTCGAGAAGATCATCACCAGAAACAGTTGATGCAATAACACAAAGATTATATGAGAATGCCTTCTAGCCTAAAAGATATAAATCTCCAAATTAAACTTAATAATAAACTAATAAAATAGAGAGTAATGAATTGTAAACAAAATATTTGATACATCATTTTGTGAAAGAATTTTATAAAGCTATAACTAATGCTCGAGTGTGGACCTTAGAGAATTGGACAGAAGAGAAGAAGAAAATAAAATTCCAATATGATGTGTAAACTGATCTATGTCTGCTTACAATAAACGAATTGGCAATTACACTCGATAGGCTGGGATTTCTCCCATTTAAAACTTATGATCTAGGAGATGAGAATTCATCTATTTATAAATTATACTAATTTCTGAAATGTCCTTAAGAATTTGAACTCATACTATCCAGAAATTTGCTAACATTTTTGTTATCTATGCAAGGCATATCAATAGATAAACAAATAGTACCATTTTACACGAATACATATAACATAAAGTTTCCTCGAATTGTAAATCATCAAATATTACATTTTGATAATGGGAACCTAGTAATTAAGTAAACTGAGTTCATTTAAAAACAATTTTAAAGTCTCTATTTAAACTATCTCTCTTATAAAAAAGTTGAAATGCCTTAGGAAGAGTAGAAGAATTTTGTAAAAGTTAACTAATAAACAGAGTAGTTAGCAAAGTAATATCGAACAAGAATGGCCTCTCAATACTAATTAGAGGGTGTAGATTTGAATGAATTCAATAAAATCTATTAAATACGAAAGGCATAAATGTAATAACAAATTCATAGTGAATCATAATTAAACTGTACATTTAAACCCTAAATTAACAAAATTGAATCGATCAATTCTAAATTTATGTAACCTTAAAAGAAAGGCCCAATTGTCCCACCATTGAAGGAGGAGTAGCCAACATTTACACCTGATATATCAAGATCTTAATCAACTTTGGGAATGAGATAATCGCCTGTTAATTCGACTGGAATAGTTTAAAGAATGGTGAAGGGTAGAATAGAAAAATAACTAAATAATTTACTGCTTGAATAAGGAACGTCTAATTCTAAGAAAAGAAAAGTCTTAGAACAAAAATTATTTGATGATGAAATCAATAGAAATAAATAGCCTTTACTTCATATCGATGTTACTTTATGCAATAATACTACGAAAAGGATCACTGTTTTTCCAAATGACAGTCCAGGTCATTTAGCAGAAAAGTTTATAAGAGAAAACAATTTGCCTAAGACTATGAGAGAATAGATAGTTAAACTTATTAATGAATAATTACATTGATTTTTATATTTTATTTATATGATTTCCTTTGAAAGAAATCTTAATGAATTAAAAACTCTCAAATTAAGATGTCAGAGGGTAGGATCCACTAAACAAGATTCCCTTAATAAAATGGTAAACATATTCAAGATGACTCCTAAAACAATATTTTTTAATAATTACTATTAAGAATGGCTTATGAATAATACAGTTGGGATATTTAACGGTAAGAATTGGCAAAGTGAAGGGATATAAATAGAGGTCCAAGAAATGGAACCAATAATTGATTTTCCTGAATTGATAATTGCATTGTATTAGTAAAAATTATTAATTAGAAAACCATATTTGTTGTTTGGAGTTATAGATTGTGAAGATGGAGCGTTTACAGTTGATGATTTAAACAAATTGAGGAAAAAAGCAGTTGATGAGAAACTTGTTAGATTTCTAATATTGAATTGTGTCCCAGAGATGATTAATGTTGGTGATGAAAAGCAATTTATTATAATTCCAAATCTACCAGATGATAAGCTACTTTATTATCTGGATGATTAAATTCAACTATTCGCATGCCAGGTGATTGAACATCTTGCATATGAAATTATTAAATTGAGGTAAACATATATATATAACAATAGAAATGACACTTCATAAATTGCAGTGTTTAATGTTAGGGAGGAGAAGATTAATGATATCTAAAAATTAAAGAAAAGAAAGCAAGCCAGACAATTGAAAATGATAGGAGACATTCAATTGTTGGTAAATGATTTCAATGCTGCAGCTGAAACATACAAATAGACAATGGAGCTATTTAATAAGAATAATGATTATCTCTGGTAGGCATTTACTCATCAATCATTTGCTGCATTGAAGTGGGATTCTTAAATTGATGCAACTGAAGAGCATTTTAGAGAGTCTCTTGTTTTATTGAAAAAGACTAAATTCATAAATTTGGAAAT
Source organism: Paramecium bursaria (assembly GCA_016759055.1). Classification (NCBI taxonomy): domain Eukaryota; phylum Ciliophora; class Oligohymenophorea; order Peniculida; family Parameciidae; genus Paramecium; species Paramecium bursaria. The sequence goes on from VMTU01000108.1 coordinate 126,720, forward strand.
TGAATGTTTCTTTAAATCTATGTAATTTAGAAGGGATATCAAGGATAAATTGGGATTAGATAGGACAGTGAATATATTCTTAAAGACATTTGACCCTGATGCTCCAACTGATAAGTGCAAATTTTATGTTTTTGTCTCAGAATTATATTCATCGATAGGAATGATTAGAAAATAAGCATTTTACTTAAAATTAGTATTAATATTATCATTATAAAGGCAAGTAATTATATATGCAAAATCAACAAACCACTATCAATGGAATTAATGAGAAAGGCAGCTAAATTGTATGGATTAGGATAATTTTTTGGTGATGAAGGAACTAAAATATTTTGGATGTCAATGTAATTGATGCTAGCATAAGAAATATAATAATAATAGGATGAGACAATTCAAACAAATGGAATAGATATAATACAATTATTCAAAAGTTAATACAGCTTTTAATAACTTGATTAAATGCATAATATTCTGAGAAAAGAATCCCTATAATAATTAATTGTACCAGTCTAGTTATAATTAATACCTAGGATATCTAAAATAGAGATAGAACCTTACAAAGGGATATTCAGAGTGAATTAAGTAAAGTAGGCAGAGAAAAAAGATGATAGCATATTTATTGTTAATCCTTGGTCAAGGAAGGAGTAATCAAAAGTTCACAAAATTCCTATCAATCATAAAGTCAAGTGTTCAGTCTATTTAGAGAATCCTTATTCATTCGAACTTGTAATAGATTGCATTTAAGTTGACATTGAAGGAGCAGAATGTTTAATAATACCAAAAAGTTTGAGAATTCCATCTAATAGTAACTAAGTATATAATTTGTATTTCATTCCAAAACAGGCAGGGGTTATGAAAATAAATGGAATATTTGTTCAGTTTATGAACTTTACCTATATAACAATAGTGAATCAATTTGGATATGTTAATGAAAAGGAGTAGGCTAATAATTAAAATCATTATAATTTATATTCCATTGAGATTATAGAAGAACTACCAGAAGTTGAAGCTAAAATATACAGAGATACTGATTTAATCAATGATATAGAGGTAACTTTGTTTGATCCATCTGAATTGTTCACTTATCAAGTCATCATTGAGAACAAGAGTGGTAGATTAATACAAAACATAGAAGTTGAAATTTGTGTTGAATCAGAAGATCCTCCTATTTATGAATGTATTATTAGTTATAATTAGACAAGTATAGAGATAATATATAATTGGAGGGTTATAGTAGCCAAAATTTGATATTTAAAGATAGAGAAACTAATTTCATTTAAATTCCTAAAATACCTCATAAAATTGAAAATATTAAGAAGATCACACTCTAATTATATTTTTGGTATGATGGAGCAACATTATAGAGGGAAATAAAGCTAATAAGAATTATCAAAATGAAGCCTAAGCTATAAATATCAAAGTGTTTATTTGTGAGTAAATACGAGAGTTAAAATGATATTAAGGAAATTTATGATCTATAAGACACTTGTTATTTGAAGTTCTTATTAACTAAAACTGGATACTTGTACACGATAAAATTAGAGAGTCCTATTTTATGTGATGGAATATTTCAGGATGTTATAAGTGAAGATTAAAATGAATTGCAGGCCATATTAAAGTTGAAAAAAGTTCCTTATGAGAGTTTAATTAATCCTAGTTTATAATTGTATTGGAAATGCTTATTAGATGGAACAGAGGGCATACTGAATCCCTTAAAATATTTAAGAAAAGATTATTTAACTAAGAACTGTTGTAATAATCTCATCGATGTATAATGCAAGGAGTAAAACAAAATAGTATCGTATTAATTAACAATTAATCAAAATTTGACAGATTCGGAGTATGTTTTAATACAAATTTAAATCACATAAGAGAAGGAGGATTTAAGTTAATCTGGATCTAAATCGATTGTTTCATCTATCAAGTAATAGGGATCAATCATAATACTGGATGGGCTGATTAATTATAGATTATAATTATAGAAAAATTAAGATACAATATATAAGGGTGAGTTATCAATTTAGTGTCAGGGTTAACTAAACAGATTCAAATTGAAGGTACAAGTAACTGATAAAGTAAAATAGATAATATATATTCAACGAGGATATATATGATATTTAAAATAAAATAATAAATTTATGATATTCCATGCGTCTTATTGGCACATAATTTCAAAGAAATAGAGTCAAGTCGATACCAAATTACCTTAGATGAATCTTAAAATTGTTTCGAGACATCCAAGCCCTTAATTGAATCCATCAAACTCAAATGTATTCTAATATAAACTTCCCAAAATGCATAATAAATAACCTAAAGTTTAAAAATATTTGAGATTTCAATACAATACACCTTAGAGAGACAGAAGAATTTATTCTGATTTCTTCAAACAATGAATTTATTTTATTTGTTTATATTATTTATTTGATTTTAATTGTTTGCTTTAAACTTATTACTTATGGAACTCTATAATAATCTATAGAAGGCATCAATTCATATCGATAGAATTAAAGCTAAGATGAGAACGGTCCCTTTGTATTAGAGGATGAGTCGGATTGAAATTAGCATCCAATAAAATGATATTTAATAAGCAAAATACTTACCGAAAAACAAGAAAAAATTACCTTAATTATTTTGCTATAGCGTCACCAATAGAAATTCCCCTTATCAATCAGAAATGTCTGAAGTACTACTAAATAGCTAAATATTTCCAGCTCCATGTGAATTCAGAAGAAAAATATTCATTTAACCTGACGTAGTTCAAAAACCTACTACCAAATACATAAAATTACTTCCTCCAATTAAGATGAATGATGCAAATGGGAATCTCAAAGGTTGGACTGTAGAAACCCTATCTACTTTACATTGAAATATTATATTGATTGTTTTTTGTTTGTTTCACTTAAATATTATTTTTTATGCAAATGTTATAAAGTCCTTATGCTTAATAATTGAGGAAGGACATGCAGAGAATGAAATATTCAATTTAATTAGTTTAGAAGGCTGTTAGAGCTAGGCAATATTCTCTACCTCACAAAAACTATTTGATAAAAGCCAAATATGTGCTTTAACCATAGGAAGCATAAAGTAATGCTGTGTCAAAAATTTTTACTGAACGCCCTGAACCTCAAATCGAATTGCCTCCATTACTAAAGTTAGATTATGAACCTTTCTTACCTCCATTAGTAAATTCTCCAAGAATTTAAAATAATCAGGTTATAACACGAAAATAATCTCAAATCATTCCAACTTAGAGAAATTTTTATGAGAACCCTATGAGAAGGTTTAAGAAAACAGAACTCTCAAATCATAAAAAGAGCTAGATGAAAAAAGATAAATGTGAAAGCATGGATATGAAAAATAAGGAGACTTAAGACTTGAGAGTATCGTTTGAAAGAAATGATTCAAAAGAGAGATTTGAAACTAAATCTAAAGATCCACCTAAATTTGAAAAGGAGTTACGAGGTTGGACTAAGGAAGATTTTTGGGATTATTATATTGATAATTGATGTACTTTTATTTTTTTTATTAATTATTTTAATCTATAAAATGACCTCCTACAAGGTTCTTAGTACCATCTAGTTTCCATTTATGGGAGACTAACCTCTCAAATCTCACAAAACTCAATACCTATAATTTTTGGAATAACTCGCAGTTAAGAAAAGTCATCAAGTTGGAAAAAGTAAGACTTAAAAGAATTTCAATTTCGAAAACGACATCTTTCTGGAGCAGTTTCAAGTTAAACCACCTAGGATGCGTTTCAAACCAAAAAGGGAGAATACCAAACTTAAGATGTTAAATAAAAGTATGAGAAGTAGAAGCACTCTTTAAGACATTCCATTCGAATTTCAAATTAGGAAATGGTCTTTCAAAACAACAGATAACTTTACATTTGCTAATTGAGATATTTATTATGTTTATTTTGTTTATTATGATTCTCAATAATATTCATGTGTTGAACAAATCAATTATATTTATCTGATCACTAGACTATAAATATTAGAATAAGATCAGGTTGACAAGAATTTGAGAATATTCGGTTATTTGGCCTCTATCAAGTATTACAACGAATATAAGATAAATAATATGAATATTTATATTATAAAATCAAGTCAATTTCCATTATGCATTATACCGTCAAGGAAAATAGAGATAAAGAACCGCTCATTATCGCTAAATATAAAATTGAAGTCCATTTAGTTTTAAAGAAAAAGAACTCCGATGTCAAATAAAAATACTTATAAACATGAAAGATAAGACGGAATGTTATTTCAAACACTTACCATGGCACCTAAATAACTGGTTTACCGACCACAAAAGGCTAAAATAACTTAAATAAAAACTCCTTGTAAATAAATGAGATCCGTCACATTGGAATGTGAGGATAATTATGGATAACCAACGTCTATAATGAAAAGATGGTCAACAAATTCTAGGTAGAGCAACGAAGCGCAAATTTTTCTTTGAATAATATTTATTTTTGTTATTCTTATATTTTTCATAGATGTAACCTTATCTTTGGAATCGTTTTGTTCTCAATCTCAACATCTAGTTCCACATAATCATCCTAAGAACATTAATAAATAATTATACCTGAAAATCTAATAAATTTGATAATGGCTATGAATAAAACTTTTTTATCTCTTCTTCTTATTTTCCAATAATCAATAATGGTAAAAATATTAGTTTAGCATTCCATTTGATGCTATTGACTTTACCTTAATATTATTCTTCTAATTTATCAATCAATTATTTAATAGTTTGTGCATCTTTCAGATTGATGTAATGCCTTGTCCAGAAGGAAATTTACTGCTCATTGATTTTTGTCTAATTTTATATCTAAAGATTATTTACTATTTAACACTCTCCAGGTTCTGATTACAACTAGAGGGGAATTGCTAAATTCAGAAAAGTATTGTATAATTTAGTAACTTCAAGCTTCTTTAAGACTTTCACTACCTCAATTGTTTGGAGACCTGCAATACAAGCTGTTGTGCTAGCCATAGCAGGGACAATCTATTTTTATTATTAATAATTACTCTTCCAGCTTTTAATTTAGCCTAAAGCCAATCAAGTTATGGTAATCCGTAGTTGAATGCTCTACAATTAGTAGCTGCTTAAATAAAATCAATATGATAGTTGTCATCTTCATCTTTTTCGAATGATATCGGAGTTGGTGTAAACGGTAATTTATCAATTTTCTTAATATTTATTATATCTTCTTCCGATTATTCGAATGTATATACTCCTTTGAATTCATTCAATATTTAGAGCATTAAGTCCTTTCTACTAACATCTTAATTTACTTATTCAGCTTGTTTTTAATCTCCCACCTCTTTTTTAAGAGCTTGCAATTTAGATTCATCAATTTAAAATTGCTTCACTTTGACATCTTACAGTTATTATATTATGAATTCATCATCTTTTTAAGGAATATCAACTTTATGAACATTAGCATATAACAGGGCTGTAGATTTAATAAACTTTAATTGATAGTCTTCACCTTTAAATATTGCCAATTAAGGTAATCTTTTAGGAGGAGACCAAAATGGCTTTCCATTAGCCATGTGATCTTAAGGATAGGCTTTCAGTAATTGAAGAATACCGTGATTGAAGAATTTCATGAATTTATCCATGGCAAATTATAAGCATTACTAAAAGTTTGTTGGTCTTCTTTTAATATACTTAACAGTTTGTTCTAATTGCTCGATAGAAGGATCTTGGAACTCTAAGCATTATATGACTTAGTAATTTTTAAAGTAGAACATCTTTTCAAATTTATCTCTTGCCCATTCTAAACAGTGGTTTGTATCCTCAGGGAACATTTTTAAGGTACAATACGGAATATCGTTGTCTTGTTGAGGATCTTATTTCGATCCATAACTTTCAGTCTTGAATGGTATAATCACTTAAGTGTGACCTTTGGGTCCTAAAGTTCCACTTTCTATTAAAGGCTTTTAATTAGATATGCACCTTTAATCTACATAAAGTCTTGCTTGAACATTATCAAGAGCATTTGTTACAATATCGACATATTCATAAAATTTATTAGTGTAAACATCATCTGGACCTACTCTATCTGATCTAGCTGTTATCTTTAAATTTGGATTCATGGCCAAGACTGCGTTTGCTGCAGTTGTTGATTTTAACTTTCTAATATGTTTTTCCCTGAATAAGAATTATCTGCTCAAATTCGATTTCTCTATTGCATCAGGATCAGTAACAATTATTTTACCATTAGTTCCTAAATTTAACATAGCATAATTTTTTAGAAGTTCGCATCCTATTGCACCTGCTCCTATGATAAATATTTTTGCATTCTCCAAGAGATCCTTGGTCTGTTTGCCTAATATATTTTCTAATTCATCTTCTGACTAAGTTGCATCTAACAACTCTTCACAGGAATGGATGTAAACCTATTATATTGGAGTATATTTGTGAGTAATGGCCTTTATGATTTCTTAACAAATTAATCCTCCTAAAAATGCTGCTTATGGTGCAAATTATGACTTGAATGTGATTGCTATTTATTTTTCAACATCATCAATATTTTGAACCCCATTTGATCTATTTTCTATGAGCTTGTTTATTTATTCATTCACTTTTTTGGCTCTTTCATGATCATATAAAAACTATTGATCAAATATCGGTTCACTATACACCTAATGTAGGGGTTGGAAGGATGCTTTAATTTTCTATTTGATTTGAATTCCTCTACCATTAGCAACATATTCATTGTATTCTGATAAATCACCAATATTGAATTAATTTTTAGCAGTTGACTTTATAACGAATTATTGATTTAAACTCTATTTATTTATGTTCTTTTCCTATATCTCAAATAACTCAACAATGTCCCCAGCTTGAAGTTGATGTTTACATGTCACCACACCATCAGCAGTTATCGATTCTATCATGAAGTCTTAAATAGATTCTCCATCTTTATCATATATTATAAATTCATCTCCAAAATCAACAAACACCCTACCATATACACTATTCACATCAGAGGCAATGCATCCGATATTGTGCTATCGACATAATTATGAGACTTGTTGAATGAAGTTTAATGATTCAATTTCTGTTAAGCAAACAACCTAATAAGTATTACCATATTTTTCTAAGGTGACTATCAAATCATCTGTACTATCAATTTCTACATAAGGATTTAGAGCTTGAAGATGTTTCAACGAATCTGCAAGTCTATTATTTCTATCTTTTGCAAAAAATGTAGACCCTCCATACTTTCCATCAATAACAGTTAATCTTTTTATTCCAGATAATATAATATTCTTTGCAACTTCAATTCCTAATATTGATAAACCATAAAGTAAAACACTTGCTTGAGATTATTTTGTCACTGAATCAAGTCCCATCACTCCGATGTATCTGGACATGAGATTTTGTAAGTCTGGAGAATTAGAATCAAATATTTTATGTTCCAACGCGGTTTCTGATACATCAACTCTTTCTAAAGGAGTATTTAATAGTTCATTCAACTTCTATTCATTTAGTTTCTTATTCTTATATTTCTATTACTATAATTAATAAATTGACTTTTTATTAGTTATTTTTATGACTTTCTTAGATTCTTGTGGATTTGATGAAATTGAAATCTTCAATTTATCAAGCTCCTTCTTCAGATTATCAATTTCTTTTTTTAGCACTTATTTATAGAGAGTTGGATCTTATTGAAATGGCTAGGATATTGAAGGATTTTAAGAATTTTCATATGATGCTGGTAGATCTGCCTCTTTTAGCCATATTTCTAGTTCTCTATAAATTGCGTCTTTTCTGAGATAGAAACTCTTTAATACTACTTCCTCAAATCCAGCAGGGGGTTTCTTAATCTATTCTATCATCGCGTACTTGATGTTGGCTAATTTAACAATATTACAATAGGATCGATTTGCCATATCACCCTGAGGTGTTCCCATTGAGCCTTCCCATCCTGGCTCATTAAAGTAAACATATTCTGACATAACCATAGCTTGTATTGAGATTAAAATTTATAGAAGGGTGGACTTACCTGCTATCCAATTATCTCCCCAAGTACCTAAAAGTGATAAACAAACTTTTCCGCAGTTATATAAATTTGGATTAAATCTAACCTTACCATGACCTGTAGTCTGCAATAAGCATTTTGGTGGTCTTTGAGGATAATCATCACAAAACAGGAAATTATATAAAAATGCTCCATGTGCATAAGGTGTACCAGATGATCCAAAAATTATTGTTTACATAGCATCCATTCTATTTTAATCATATCTTATGAATATGGAATTCGTTATTTAAACAGGCAACGACTCAGCAATCTCAGAATATTCTTTTATTAAAGTAGTCATTTTTTGTTAAGGAGGGGTTTTGGCTAAATCTTAAAAGTATGTTTAAAGCTAAGCTAGCCAGCCTTATTATTTTGTTATCTCTGCTGTTCCAATTAATAATTTTTTCATGATTATAGGATACAAACCTTCTAAATTCTCACCTGCACTTCCAGTCTCCTCATAAGTAAACTCCAAATAATGGTTTTCCTCTAATACTTTTGTCACTTATTAGAACAATTCAAGAATTTTTTCTCTAACAGATTGAATTTCTTTAGGCAGATCTGCTTAAAATTAGGCTTCAGTTTGAGATTTTTGTAAAACCTCGAATAATGAAGTTCCATACTCTTTACTAACTATCAAAAATTAATATTCATCCAATAGTAAAACTTAAAATATCTCAAAAAGAGGATTAATGAGAATTTATTTTTAAGTCAAGGAGTCGTTTAATCCCAATCCTGAAAAAATACTTTTTAAAACTGGTATCAATACTGAATTCTCTACTATTGGGAGATGCTCAGGCTATAATTTTTATAAATTCTTCAGAATGGACGCAACTACCTACCATTTTACATTAGATGCCTCTGCATGAGTGTATAATTCCTAACATTCATAAAAGTTCAACTACTTCTTATCATTTGCTTTAACAGCTACTTATCCTGTATCGTGAATATCTCCATAACCAACTCCTTTTGGTTTTCCAGATTTTTATTATTTTTTCTGATTCTTCTGTTTATCAGCCTCTGCGTCTACGATAACCTCCTTCTTTTCTTTATAATAGCTTTGGCCTGGTTTCAAATCTAAAGTATGGGCCTCACAATATTACCCTAATCTTATTAATAATATATCAATGATTTTCTCATTTAGCTCTCCATCAAGATTTTAATAAATTAAAAATACTGTCTAATGAAACTTTTATTCAAGGTTGGTGTTTTCTAGTAAACATAAATCCCTCAAATTTGAGATAAATGTACTAGAACAGACTTTAGCTTACCATTATTAGTCAAAGAGTAGGCAATCATAAAGTAAATTCTAAATATTAATCCTATTCGGTAAGAGTTGATCCTGGAGATGTAATAATAATTATTTGAAAAACCCATTTTCAATAATATGTGGGACAGCCTAAGTTAATTGTATTTCTTAACTTGACTCAACTAGTTAGTATACGTCCTAAACTTCACCAATAAGTTTATCATCAATGTAATACTTTTTGTCATCTATTCTTATTATATGGTTTCTGATTATTTGATTGTAGTAAACAACCTCGAATTGATATTAGTTTTCATTCTTCTTATGCACTTAAGAGCCATATGCCAATATATCATTAGAAAACACAAAAATAACAGGATTAGCTAAACCATAATTAATATTCTTAGACTTCTTCCATTCCAAATTAGACTGTAATGGTATATTGCATTCCATCAAAAATTCGACCTTCAATTATGGATACTTGAATTGGTTGACTTAAAGCAATAAATGATTTTAGGTATTTTTTAGATCATATAAAATGTCACCTTGTAATTATTAGGCAAACCATAAATCGCAATGTGATGATAGTATTTTTGTAAGGAGTTTTAGGATCTTATACTAAAGAAATACCGATTCAACTTGGTGAAATGCATTATACAAGGAATAATGTTTATTTAAATCAAAAAGATCCCTTACACTTTATTATTCCATCTACTCTATACTTTCCAATAAAATCTAAGGACTCACATCCAATTCTTCTATGCTTGCAAAAGACTGAAGATATTTTTCATCCTCATCATATTAATAATAATCTTCCATAAAATATATTAATTTTTTTAAAATATATTTTCAAGCAATATAGGATTTAAAAAAAATTTATTAATCTTAATTGATTCGGAGGAAAATAAGTCGTTCTATAATCCCTCAATATAAATATTTTTTATAATCATCATATTGAATGAATGTTCTTAATATTATAATATCATCTGTTTCTCATAAAAGCTTTTCTTCATCACTTCATTGATAAGTTAATCATTTAGATTTGATTTTTAATCAATCGAGATTTTTATCTTTCCATCTTAATCTAATAACTGGCATAAATTTATTAGATGTATAAAAAATTTGAATATAATTGGATGAAAATATTCGATGCTAGCATAACAATAATAAAGCCCGATTAAATAAATCCTAATAAAATTTAATCAATTTGTTGTGGATTGTAAATACAAAGTAAAAATGATGAGAAAAGTAGTAACAAGCACATTTCCTCTACAATTGTTTAAATATTGAACTACATCTTTTTATAAGGAAATTTAATAAGGGCGCCAATCATTGAAGCTGACAATAACTAAATAAATACTAGTTCACATAATGTAAACTAATCTACAAACACTATACATAGGATATAAATAAAGGGATTGAAATTATTAACTATGTTAAATAATCTTAACCCTTTAAATCTTAAGTTGATATCTTATTGTTTTAATTTTTTGTAAGTAAACTTCAGATAATTCATTGAAAATATCAATGTAATTATAAAGTAGTAAATACTGTTAATATCAGTAAATTTTGATACTTTCATTTGGAGGCATATTGAAAATACTATTTTATATTATGAGGCTTCAAGTAATTATTCAACTCCCTTACTTTTGAACTAAATAATTAACTTTTATGCATAAACTTAATAAAACGATAATATTTTAAAATACAGTTAATTAAACATATTAATATTTTTCTATCTACTTCTAAGTATTTTACCTATGAAATAGAGTTAAACTTACAGCAATAGAACAAACAAATATCCTGAAAGAATATTTAAAATAAGAGGCATTATATTATTAATAAAATTAGCATTTACATTATATTTGCTAAATGTTGCGCCAGGATCAATATACTCGAATTCTATTTTTGGGCCTACATTAAAGTTATTGAATGTAGTTATAATATTCATTTTATCAATAACATTAAATTCTTCCAAAGATAATAAAAGTTACATCAAATTAGGTGCTATATTGATATCAATGAATTTTATGTAAAATAAAATATTATTAGCTCTAAGCATCAAAGCTAATTGATCTGAACCACTTAACAGTAACGAAAAACAATTAATAATCAATGTGGCAATCATTTAACTACTAGCTTAATTAGAAATTCTAGATGACGACATATTTTAACTTTCAGACAAAACCAATATATTCTAAAATTAAAATTGTAATATATTCGATTCTAATTATAAATTATATATGTTATGTATGCCCCCATCTATTTATAAAGTTAAATAAGTTTCTGTTATACTTGTATTGAATTCAACAGTAATATTAAATTATAAATTAATGTAATCTTCTGATTTATTTTTATAAATTGGAAAATAATTAAATATCTCCTAAACCTTTTTCTAATCCGTTTTCTAATCCGATTTCATCTACAACTCTAATATCTCATACTGAACATGTTCAGATGATTAGATTTAAATCAAATATTAGGAATTAGATATTTTTTAAAACTAATTGACATACAAATAAGGTTTTATTAATCTACTACATATTGATAATCCGTTAAATGAGTTACATTAATAATTATCTTCTTTGGTACAATATTAACTACAGCCATCTCCAGAGATTTAATTACCATCGTCACATTGCTCTGAAATTGTTTACAATCCATCACCACAAAAAGATTTACATTCGTTTTAATCAAAGTAATATCCCTATTCACATCCTTAACAACTTTAATTTTAATTTGGATATTGATCTTTAATTTAACATGTTAAACATTTTGTTGATGTTTATTCACAGGTTTAACACACTTAGGAACATTTAACGCAATTATTCTGACTGAGAAAATACCCGTCTTTGCATTATAAACAATTAATTTTTTATTTATCGTATGCACAGTCTTAACAGTTTTCTTGACATTTATAACAAAGTGATTTTTGTCTCATGCGATTTATGCATTTATAATTAGTATCGATTAAACAATTCGTGCAGCCATCATTTGCAATTTAATTGCCATCATCACATTCCTCATAAGGAGACCAAATGCCATCAGAGCAATTTATTATTTTGCATTCAATATAGAACAATCCCTTGCCATCATTACATGGCAGGCATTCCTAACCATACTTATAGTAGCCTTGAGCACAAATGCACCTTCCATCAAGCACGGTTTTCCCTGAGACACAAGTTAAACAATTGTTCCAATCTTAGCAAGTCTAACATTAGGAATTGCATACTAAAAATGAAATAATAAATTTTACATTAACATCCTTAATCTTAAGTTTCATAGTATCCATCAAAGCAATTACAAAGCTAGGTGTTCATGTCCAAATACCTGTCAAAAGGGCAATTCAAGCATTAGGTAGGATTAACACAATCTAGGCAGCTTTTGTCGCATTCTACGTTAATTAAAATTAATACAGAGGCAGTTTACATCATCTTTGTAGTAACCAATTTGACAGACACATTGATTATCTGAGGTTAATTGCTTGTTCTCACCACAAGACAAACATTGGTTATATTACTACCCATCACAAGAATAACAACTTTAATCGCATTTGAAACACTAATTTACAGTTGAATCCAAGTACCAAAATAAAGAACAAGAAGTGCAATATGCTGATGTCTGTTAACAAGTTTTACAATTTATATCGCAACCTTTAATTAAACAATTAATTACGCTTACAATCGTTTGTTGAATTAATAAAGTAGCTCTCTTCATTACATTAACAAAACGAAAACTCTAAGCTGCATGAAGTTAAGTATGATTCATAGAAATTACAAGAATTTGAAGGATCAAAGCATTAAAAAGCAGTAAATAGTAAATGACCACCTATCCTTGAAGTCTTATAATTATTCTGGAGTTTGTAAATTTTTGAACTCCTCTACATATGTAAAATATTAAAGTTGCTGGAATCATCAGAATCTGTTTCAGTTATTATGTTAAACGACGATATTGATTTGGGCATATTTTGTATAGGAATCTCAGCGATCTGACTAAAATTTCTATAAAAATAAGAGACATAACTAGACTACAATAGTCCAACATCATTAACTTACCCTATACAATTGATTGAATAGGTCGTGACAGTGGTATTTTGGTTGTTTATATAAATTTGACCATTACCCCAACCTTATTTAGGTATTTTAAAACTTCTAAAATGAGGAATTGTGGTAAATAATTGATTCTCTAAAATTTATGGAGAAGGAACTGAGAATGCAAAATTTCCTGTATTTTAAGGAACTGCTTACTATTCTACATTAAATTTATTCCTTCCAATTGTACTAATCCATTACACATAGTATTATTACGCAGAAGCTGTACACAAAAAGGAAATTTTGAAACCTTAAACAGTTATATCCTTAGTTTAAATATTTATGACTGGGCTAAATCCTAAATAAAAATAGAACTCATGCCCTTGTAAACTTACTTCAACTGTTGGCACAGAGTTATAAGGAAAATCAAAATTGATAATATATTCAGATTAGCTAGTGCAGACTCCTCTGATAAAGCCGCTTTAAGTTTGAATTTCTTAATAATATTCTAATATGATTAAATTATACTTCTACAATTTGGTGAAACATTATCCTCGAAATATTTAGGAGGACAATTACAATGAGGAGGATTTACTCTATTTCCTGAACAAATCAAGCAAATTGTCGGGCTATTATTCAAGCAAGTAGCACAGGTTGTATGACATGATCTTATGCATTAGTTATGAGATTTCATATATTCAGTTAAAACAATTGAGGTTGAGCATTATTTAACACATTTATTATCTATTGATAAAATGTACTCCTTTTTGCAAATTATACATCTATCATTTAAATAAAATTTGCAATCAGGATCGATTAATCCTTAATCATCGTAATAATATCCCAAATATAATCTAAATTTGTACAATTTTAAAAATTGGCCTTTATTAAATTTATCTAAGATTATTATAAATTTTACTAAATGCTGAACCAATAAGCAACTGTCCTTTCCCATATTAAAAAGGCTTTTATGAAATTAAAAATGAAAATTGATTTTCTGGAAAAATTTCACTAATTATCTCCTCATCAGAAAATTATATGAAGCATAATTAAAAGTAATTGAAGTTTAACTCTAGTTTATGAATAACTCCGATACTAAAATGAAGAATTTTAGTAGGTATTAAACTAAATGTTTAGGTTAGTCCATTTAATTAAACATGTATTTAATAACTGGCGTTGAAAAATATTAGTAGCTAATAATTGTTATTTAAAGTGTAGTTGAACAATGTAATGTCTGAGTCATAAATCTATGATAATTCAATACGAAATTCTATAGTAAATGTTTCCTTTAAAACTGGATCCTTTATATAAATAAATTATGAATTATTAAAGACTAAACTGTTTTGAATCAAGAAGGGATCTTTATCATCAAAATTAAAGTACTCTCCTAATTTTGCAATATATTCATATTCACTATAGTCAACGGTTATTTTAGATTAAATTTTTTCTTAAATGTTAATATCGATGATTGCTTCAGGCTGCATTGAATTTTGATAAATAAAATAGTTCTGATTATTATAACCTTTATAAAAAGTGATGCCATAGCCATGACCTTACCAAAATATGTACCATTTATCCTAAAATAGGTTTATCCTAGTGTTTTAATTGAATTACAAAATAACATCAATAGATTTACAGAGATTGTAATTACATATCTACAAACCTAAAGATATTATAATAAGAACCTGTATTAGAAACAATTATTTAATACCAATTTGTGGTTGAAAATTGTTCTGATTGCTAGAATTTACCCAAGAGATAGACCTCAAATTTTATGTTCGTACCAGATATGGTACAATATAATCCAAATTCGAAATGTTACCCTGTTTTGATTGACATAATATAGGACTGTATTGCACTTACCACTTGATTTATATTGATATAAACTAATTTATAAAAATTAATATACATGATAAGGCATTCTAAGAGTTTGATAAATCTCCGAAATTCTCTAAGCCATAGTTATAGGGATTTTAGTAATATCCATTCAAAGAATTTAAATACAAATTTGTTCCATAATAGTACCCACTAATTTTATAACCATGGAAAATACTTATATAAATTAAATATCTATGAATCTACGCATATCAGCAATGTAAAATAAAATACAATAATCATCCAATTTTTATATATGGCATATGTTTAAACATGAAAATTAAATAAGAAATAAGTGGAGAAAATTCTACATGGAATAATTTTTTATACAAAATTTATCTGCAGAAGGACTTACAAAATGTTTGAAGATAAAATATAAAATAATATTTCATTAGAATAATGTAAAATCTTAAACAAAATTATTTACATTACTAATGATTCGATTTTTTTATGATTGAGATAATCACTTTCATAAAATTTTTTCATTTCCTTCACTGTTCTCATATTTCTAAAATATATCATGTATTATATTCATAATATTTCACAATACTCTAAATAACTAAGGATTAGAAAACTCATTTTTTGTTATTAAAATTTTATTATATATCTAAATAATAATCATTAAATTTGTTAAATATGTATCACTTTAATGTTAAATTAATAATTTCTAATTAATCCTTCATCACTCGAGATCTTTGTTTTTGCATCTTCATCTAATATTTCGAGTACAATTATAAGATATATAAAAAATTTGAATGTAATTAGATAACAATATTAGATGTTAGCATAATGATTACAAATCCTGACTATATAAATCCTAACAAAATGTAATCCACTTATTGAGGATTGTAAATGAATATTATAAAAGATGAGAAGAGTAGTACAAAGCAAGTGTCTTCTATTAGGATTTAAATATTAAACTACATTTTTTTGTAAGGAAAATATATAATCACTCCAATCATAGAAATAGATAATAATTATATCAAATTAAGTTAACATAATGTGAACTAATCCAAAAATACTATACTTAAAATATATACTAATGGATTTAAATTAAATAAGATAGTGAATAATTTCACCCCTTTGAATCGTAAATTTATATCATTTTAGTTTAGTTTGTTATATGTAAATCTTAGATAAAACACTAAGAAAAATAAGGTAATTAATAATCGAAAGATGCTCTAAAAGCCATCAAATTTTTATACTTTTAGTTGAATACTAACTGCAAATATTATTTTATATTAACTAGCTTCTGTTAATTGTTCAATTCCTTTATTTTTGAACTAATTAATTAATTTTAAAGCATAAATCTAATAAAATGATAATATTTTGTAATAAATTTAATTAAATGTGCTGATGGTTTTGATGGAACTCTGTAGTATTCTGTTGATTATAAAAAGTTGGCTTTACAGTAAAAGCACAAATAAATACCCTGAGATAATATTTAAAACAAAAGGCATAATATTACCAATAATATTAGCATTCACTTAATACCTCTTAAATAAATAGCCAGGATCAATATATTCGAACTCTATTTTTGGGCCAACATCCATATTATTAAATGTATTGATTACATTAAGTTTGTCAATAACATTAAATTCTTCTAATGATAAAATTAGCTGTAGCAAATTAGGAGCAAAACTTATATCCATGAATTTAATATATGATATTATATTATTTACCCTAAGCATCAAAGCAAATTAATCTGATCCACTTAGTAATATAGAAAAACAATTAATAATCAATGTCACAATCATTTGACCACTAGCTTAATTAGAAATTTAAGATGATGATGTATTTTAGCTTTAAGATAAAACCATTACATTTTTAAATTGAAATTATAAATAATTTGGATCTAACTAAAGCACATCTTTATTATGTATATCCCCATCAACTTATAAAATTAGTTGAGTTTCAGGAATAGTTGTATTGAATTCTATAGTGATATTAATTTGTAAAATGATGAAGTCTTCAGTTGTATTTGAAGAAATTGGAAAATAATTAAAGGTTTCGTATAAGCTTTCTTAATCTGATTTCATTTACAACTTTAAGTTATCAACCTACACAAGTTCTGATGATTAGATTTCTATAATATAAATTGAACTAGATTTCTAAATGATCTAATTGACTAATAAATAAGGTTTTGTCAACCTCCTGCAAATTGATAATCCATTAAATGTGCTGCATAAAAAATTTTGGTCGATATTGCAATTTAAGCCACATCCATCTCCTGAAATGGAATTGCCATCATCACAATTTTCTGAAATTACTTAGAATCCATCACCGCATGATGGTTTACATTAATTTTTATCTAAGTAATATCCCATATCACATCCTTTGCAAATTTAGCTCTGATCAGGAACTTCATCCTAAATTAAACACGTTAGACATTTGGTCGACATTTATTCACAAGTTTAACACATTTAAGAACATTTTACACAAAGATTTTGACTAAGAAAATATCCATCTTTGCATTACAAACAATTAACTTTATTTTTATCGTATGAGCATTCTAAGCAGTTTTCTTGACATTTATAACAAAGTGATTTTTGTCTCATGCGATTTATGCATTTATAATTAGTATCGATTATACAATTTGTGCAGCCATCATTTGCAATTTAATTGCCATCATCACATTCCTCATATGGAGACCAAATGCCATCAGAGCAATCTATAATCTTACATTCGATATAGAAAAGCCCCTTGCCATCATTACATGGCAGGCATTCCTAACCATACTTATAGTAGCCTTAATCACAAATGCACTTTCCATCAAGCACGGTTTTCCCTGTGACACAAGTTAAACAATTGTTCCAATCTTGACAAGTCAAACATTAGGAATTGCATACTAAAAATGAAATAATAAATTTTACATTAACATCCTTAATCTTAAGTTTCATAGTATCCATCAAAGCAATTACAAAGCTAGGTGTTCATGTCCAAATACCTGTCAAAAGGGCAATTCAAGCATTAGGTAGGATTAACACAATCCTAACAGCTTTTATCACATTCTAGGTTTATTTAAATGAATACTGTAACAGTTTATATCATCTTTGTAGTAACCAATCTGACAGACACATTGATTATCTGAGGTTAATTGTTTGTTCTCACCACAAGACAAACATTGGTTATATTACTACCCATCACAAGAATAGCAACTTTAATCGCATTAAAAACACTAATTTACATTTAAATCCAAGTACCAAAATAAAGCACAAGAAGTACAATATGCTGATGTCTGTTAACAAGTTTTACAATTTAAATCGCAACCTTTAAATAATTAAAAATTGTTTACTGCTACATTCATTTGTTGAATTAAGAAAGAAACCTTCTTCATTACATTAACATATAGAAAATTCTAAGCTGCATGACGTTACGTATGATTTATAGAAGTCACAAAAATTATTGGGATCCTGGCATTAGAAAGTAGTAAATAATAAATAGCCAGCTATTCTCGAAGTCTTATAGCTATTCTAAAGCTTGTAAGCTTTTGAACTCCTCTACATATGCAAAATATTAAAGTTGCTGGAATCATCTGAATCTGTTTCACTTATCATGTTAAATGATGATATTGATTTGGGCATGTGCTGTAGGGGAATCTCAGCAATTTGACTATAATTTCTATAAAAATAGGAAATATAGTTTGTCTATAGAAGACCGATCACATCAATTTGTGCCCCACAATTAAATGAATAGGAGCTCATAGTACTATTAGTTGTAGTATTTTGGTTATTAATATAATTTTAACCCTAGCCATACCCATAGTTTAAAATTTAAAAACCCCTGAAATGAGGATACATTGTGTAATATTAGTTATATGTCAACTATGGAGGAGGCAGAACTACTTACAAGCTTCCAGTATTTTAAGGAATAATGTATCCTATTACATTAAATTTATTCTTCCCGATTGAACTAATCCATTACACATAGTATTATTGAGGCGAATACTGACATTGAAATGAGACTTTGAAACCATTAACAGTTATATCTTTGGTTGAAATTTTCACAACTGCTACTTAACCTTTGTGAAAATAATATTCATGCCCCTGTAAGGCTATTTCAACAGTTGGAACAAAATTATAGGGTATACCAAATGTTATAATATTTTCTGATGAAACTGAACAATCCCCTCTAATATATCCACTTTATGTTGGAATATCCTAGAAGTATTCTTAATAAGTATAATTTATACTTCGACAATTTGGTGATACATTATCCTCGAAATATTTAGGAGGACAAATACAAACGGGAGGATTTATTCTATTTCCTGAACAAATCAAGCAAATTGTTGGGCTATCATTCAAGCAAGTAGAACAGGTTGTATGACATGATCTTATGCATTAGTTATGAGATTCGACATACTCAGTCAACAATACTGAAGCAGAGCAATTTTAAACACAAATATGATCTATTGATAAAAAATAGCCCTTATTACAAATTATGCATCTATCATTCAAATAAAATTTGCATAACGGATCAACTATTCCTTCATCATCATAAAAAAATCCTAAATATAATCTGAATATATATAATTTAACAAATTGATCTTTACCAAATTAATCTATGAATAGGTTAAATTAATACTAACTGAAGAGCCAAGCCACAAATTCCCTTTCCCAGATTTAAAAGGTTTTTATGAATCCGAATAGGAGAATTCGTTTACTGGAAAAACTTTTTTAATCACTTAATCATTGGAAATTTATAAGAAGCATAATTAGAAGTAATTATAGTTTTTTTCTAACTTGTGAATAACTCCAATACTAAAATGAATTATTTCTGCAGATATTAGACTAAATAATTAGTTCTGTCCATTTAATTAAACATTTATTTAATTGCTTGAATTAAGAAAAATATAAAGCTAATAGTCATTTGCCAAATTATAATGAAATAGAATTATGTCTGAGTTATAATTGTTAGATAATTCAATACGAAATTCAATTGTAAATGTTTCTTTTAAAATCGGATCCTTGATATAAATATATTATTAATTATTAAAAAGTAAGCTGTTTTAAATTAGCTAAGGATCTCTTTCATCTAGATTAAGATATTGTCCTAGTTTTACAATAGACTCATATTCACTATAATCGACGGTTAATTTTGACTGAACTTTTTCTTGAACATTAATATCGATGATAGCCTCAGGTTGCATCGAATTTTACAAAATATAAAAGTTCGAACTATTGAATCCTTTGTAAAGTGTAACTCCATATGCATGTCCTTACCAGAAAATAAACCATTTATCTTAAAATAAATTAATCCTTGTATTTTAAGCTAATTACAAAATAACATTCGCAGAATAACAAAGTATATAGTTACATATTTAGATTCCTAAAATTATAAAATAAATACCTGTATTGAACACGATTATTTAATACCAATTTGTAGTTGAAAACTATAAAGTTTGCAATAAAGTCCCAAATATATAAACTTGAAATTTAATGTCCGTGCCAGATATAGTACATGTCAATCCTAATTCAAAAATTTGTCCTGTGTGGATTGACATAATGTAAGACTAGGTTGCAGCTGACACCTAATTTATATTAACGAAAACTATTTCATGAATTTAAAAAATACATGACAAAGTAAACTAGGTGTTGGACAAATCCCCAAAATTTTCAAAGCCATAGTTGTGTGGGTTTTGATGGTAGCCATTCAAAGAATGTAAGAAATATTTTGTCCCGTAATAGTACCCACTAATTGATAAGCAATCATTAATTTACCTTTCTAGATTATAAATCTAAGGTTGTACACATTTTAACAACAGACAATACAAAAATATAAACATTACGTAATTGAATATTTTATTTGTTAAATCGGATTAAAATTGAATAAGGTATAATGCAGGCAAATTCTACATGGAATAATATTTAGAAAAAAGGTTTCTCCTGAACAAAAGATAGTCAAGTTTTGTTTCTTTCTTTGAATCTTCATATCAATAGTCATTTAACGGAAAGAAAAATATAATTGATTAAACAAGATAAAATTAATGGCAATAATTTATTTAATTCTTCAATTTTCTTTGGTCTATACAATTTCTATCGCTCTTGCTATGAATGCATTCATTTGGTTGAAAGTTGGAAGTCCCTCTAAAATTTACATTTTAAGGAAAGCCATTTCTCGAAGCATTTCATATTATATATTTCTTGGTATATCATCCGATTATTATATTATCCTATTAAGAGTATTAGTTATATCATATGCACCGTTACTTTCATTTAATAACTTAAGTAATCCTTTTTATGCAGCCCTGAAGTTTTGTTTCATTATTCCATTAATTATTTCATTTATTTCATCTATATTAGGAACATCACAAACCTATAAAATAAATATATATTTACTTTAAACACATTTTCTTTATTAAGAAAACCATAGCCAGTATGTGTGGCTTATAAGTTATTGATAGCTTATCTCATATCTCCATCTGCGGTATAAACAATAGCATCAACACCTGACTCATCATATTTAACATTTTCTGCCTTAATAATCTATAAAATTCTTTTTTTGACAAATTCATCATCAAGTTTGGTATATCGCAATATATTGCATCTGCTTTGAATAGGGTCAATAATTTTTGACGAATCATTACATGATAGCACAAATCTAGTGCTCATACTATAATCAGATATTATCATTCTCAGAGCCTATTATGCCCCTTCAGTTAAATTATCAGCCTCATCAAGTATAACTAATTTTTATTATCCTTCTTACAAAGTAACCTTCCTCATAGCAAACCCCTTAATTGTCTCTCTGACTGTGTCTATACCTCTTTCATCTGAGGCATTCAATTCTAAGACACTATCCTTATATGTCTCTCCAAGTAATATACTTGCAAGGCATAATATACTACTTGTTTTTCCAGTGCCTGGAGGTCCAACTTTTAAATTAATTCAATATGCTACCCAATATCAAGTTTTAGATGCTTCCAACTTCTACCATCATTTTCAATCTTTCCACCAAATCTCTATTGCCGAAAATCTCATTAAGATTCTTTGGCCTGTATTTCTCTAACCAGATTTGCTCATTTTACATATTTAATAAGGCGGGATTTGATGATAAAAATAAATAATTAATTAATAATATGTCAAGAACAACTAATCATACCCATATAAAATTGATATAACAATTATTATATTAGTATTGATGTTTAAGTATTAAATAATTAATATTTATTATTGTTAAGAAATAAATTCATACTAAAATCATGATTTCTTATTAGGATTGGGAAGGATTAAAACCTAAAAAGTTTCCAGATAAAGGAAGAAAACGATTCTAAAATTTTGCGCCAGAAATAATATCCCCAAAAGGCTCCTCTTATACATCTAAATCTATACACACTGATCCCTCGATTACATAACTTCCGTAGATTTAGAAAACTGTCCAATCGTACAAAACCAACATGGAATCAAACAAACTTCAGCGCTTTTATGATACACCAAGATAGAAAAAATCATTTCAGCCATTGATTGTAGATTTTAAAGATGAAAGATTACATCTTCGATAAGAGAAAAATAATCACTTTGAAGATTTATCATTAGGAATAAAAACATATGATTATGCAAACCAATCAAGCGATGCAAGATACGTATTGGAAGATGCGATGTAAAGAAAAATCAGAGTTGAAGATAAAAGGAACTAGTATATTTTACGATTATAATAGAATTGGTGTTCATTACTTAGGCGATAAGAGTTATCACATACCTGATTATTCGCCAAACTTTTTCAAGGATCCTAGTGGATTTGTCCCAGGTAGCAACATTTAGAACAGGCATTTTTATTTAAAATTGTGATTAAATTAAAAAGATTATTCATATTTTTTCATTCTCTTTTTCTTACTTTTAAA